>JBBDGP010004987.1:40000-105235 GCA_037952835.1 Lithobates septentrionalis
GCATTATGTGCCAGTGAACACCCCCCTCCCCCCAAAAAAAAAAAAAACATTAATTGGGCACCAATCTGCATACTCACCCCTAAGCATAAATTCCTCTTCCTTCCTACCCCCAGCTCAAATCCCCCCCCCCAGCTCAAATTCCCCCCCCCCCCCCCCCCAGCTCAAATTCTCTCTTTCCCCATATGCCCCCAGCACAAATCCCCCCCCCCCCCCAAAAAAAAAAAAAAAATTGAGCACCAATCTGTATGCTCACCCCTAAGCATAAATTCCTCCTCTTTCCAGTACAAATCTGCCCACCTGCTGAAATCCCCCCACCCAGCACAAACCTTAGCCCCCCCCCCATCCCCCCCAGCTCAAATCCTCCCCCCCAGCTCAAATTCTCTCTCTCCCCATATGCCCCCAGCACAAATCCCCCCCCCCCAAAAAAAAAAAAAGAATTTGAGCACCAATCCACATGCTCACCCCTAAGCATAAATTCCACTTCCTTCAAGTACAAATCTGCCCACCTGCTGAAATCCCCCCACCCAGCACAAATCCTGGCCCCCCATGCCACCCAGGTCAAATCCCCCCCCCCCAGCTCAAATCCTTTCTCTCCCCATATGCCCCCAGCACAAATCCCCCCCCCCCACAAAAAAAATTGAGCACCAATCCTCATCCTCACCCCTAAGCATGAATTCCTCTTTCTTCCAGGAGAAATCTGCCCACCTGCTGAAATCCCCCCACCTAGCACAAATCTTAGCCCCCCATGCCCCCCAGCTCAAATCCTCCCCCCCAGCTTAAATTCTCTCTCTCTCCATATGCCCCCAGCACAAATCCCCCCCCCCCCAAAATTTAATTGAGCACCAATCCACATGCTCACCCCTAAGCATAAATTCCTCCTCCTCCCAGTACAAATCTGCCCACCTGCTGAAATCCTGCCACCCAACACAAATCTTAGCACCCCCCCATGTCCCCCCAGCTCAAATCCCTTCTCTCCCCATATGCCCCCAGCACAAATCCCCCCCCCCCCAAAAAAAAAACCTTCCCCCACCAAGCACAAATCCTCTCCTCTCCCACCACTCCATTTCCCCCCCTTCTAGCATAAAATTTCCTCCCCCAGTCTCCTATTCTAGCACAAACCTTCGACCCCCTCTACATTTTTCCCTTCCTAGCACAAATACCCTCCAATCATCCCTACTAGCACAATTCCCTCCCCCCTTCCCCCCAAAAAATACATTTCCTCTCTACCATATTACTTTTTGGCTCTATTCACACCTGAACAAATCGTATTACTGGCGTTTTTTGGGGTGTTTTTTTTTAAGCTTTTTTTTAAAGCGTTTTAGAAGCGTATTACAAGCTTTTTACAGCTTCAGGCGTTTTTTGTTTAGCCAATAGAAAGCACTGTGGGGAGGAGAGGGAGGGGAAATTAGTGGTGGAGAGCAGTGCTGGTGCAGGGATTATTGACACCCTAGGCGAAACCTAATTCTGCCGCCCCCATTGGCTCCACCCCTGACTCCACCCCCTTTACCCTGCCCATGTGACAGAAGGCGCCGCTATACAGGAAGCATCGGCTCTGCTTCCTCTAGTTGCACCTCTAATTACACTATTGGGCTGAGTTGGTTACATGCTGCAGCCTGCAGAGCATGCAGATGTGGAGGGAAACCAGCGGATGGGTTCCCCTAGGCAGCAGTGCGCCCTAGGCGGCTGCCTAGTTTGCCTAGTGGTAGCACCGGCCCTGGTGGAGAGATGCTATTTGATCAGAAAATGAGCGACAAAACGCTCATAAAATGCTCATAAAACGCTCAAGTCAAACGTTTCTATTGAAGTCTATGGGGCCAAAAACGCTTGTAATCTGCCAAAAAAGAAGCTTGGGTACTTTTTTGATCTTCAGGTCACAGAACGCTCAGATGTGAACAGGGGCCATTGAAATGAATGGGATTTGGCTTGTTGAGCGTTTTAGAGCTTCAAGCAGAAAATCGCTTAGGCATAAACGGGGCCTTATAGCACAAACCCCCCCTAAATCCCTCCTCCTAGCACAAATCCTCTTCCTCCATCCCCCCTCTCAACACAAATCCCCCAAAATCACCTAAATTTGCCCACCTAGAACAATTATTACCCCCTACCGACCCCTAAATTCCATTCCTCAACACAAATCCTCCCCCCAATCCAGTGGCGGCTCAATTTTCTTGGGGAGGAGGGTCTCATGGCCCGCACCCAGCCAGTCACCCCGCCCTCCCCCAACCAGCCAACCATTCCCCATCCCCTGTGCTCAACCGATCGCTACTATGTCGCTTAATCGATCGCTGCTTCGCTCGCCCGTCGCCCTCCAGGCCTTCAGTCAGCCTCGCACTTATTCCTTCCAGGTCGTAGCTTTGGCGGCTTCCCCCCTCCGTTTCCTCCCGAGTCCCTGCGGTCGCTTCGCCTCCTAGCCAATCAGGACTTAGGACTCCCGGCAAATCGGGTCTCAGGACCCACTTCCTGATTGGCTTGGAGGAGAAACAGGAAGACATTAGAGAATATTAATTCTCTAATGTCACACAACTGGGTGGGCCAAGGGTGCAGTGCTCTGCACCCCGAGCCCACCCTTTTTGAAGCCAATTAGAGCCTCAGGCTCTAAAAAAACCCCCAAAAAAACATTGAAATCCATGCGCCCGACGCCCCGCATGTTAATTAGCCGGGCGCATGGATTAGGGGGACGGCGCCCCTGCTCCCCATATGAGTGGCCGCCACTGCCCGAATCTCTATGGGGTGCCCCCCCACCTCACATGATACCACAGTGCCCAGGGTAGCCCCCCACTCTGACCCACCCCTTATCCCGGCCCTGGCTAGAGGTGACATGACTTTAGAAAGTTGGGAATGAAAGTGGCACATTTTTTGGAAACATCAGCAAACATATACAGTGACACTGACAAAGAAACGATCCGTCTATGATTTTAATGGTCGGTTTATTTTAATAGTGAAAGACAGAATAACAACAAAAATATCCAGAAAAAAAACATATTTAAAAAAACTTATAAATTGATTTACATTTTCAGCATTGGAGCAAACACCCCATTTAACCACTTCAGCTCCGGAATATTTTACCCCCTTCATGACCAGGCCATTTTTTGCTATCCAGCACTGAGCGAATTTAACTGGTAATTGTGCGGTCATGCAACACTGTACCCAAATGAAATTTATATCTGTTTTTCCACACAAATAGAGCTTTCTTCACTGGGTTTTTTATTTTTTTATTATATAAATGAAAAAAAGAGCAAAAAATTGTTTTCAAAAAACAGTATTTTTTAACGTTCTGCTATAAAACATATGCAAAAAATAAATAAAAATCAAATGTCTACATCAATTTAGGCAAAAATTTATTCTGCTACATGTCTCTGGTAAAAAAAAAAAAAAAAAAATCCTAATAAATTTATATTGATCAGTTTGCATGAAAGTTATAGCATCTACAAACTATGGTATATCTACACTGCTGGTGGTGATCAGCGACATATAGTGGAACTGTGATAGTGTGGCGGGAAATCTGACACTGGAAAGGAAATGACTAACTGCCACTGACATCACTGGTGGCACTACAGTGATCAGTGATAATACTATACACTGCCATTGTACTAATGACCCTGGCTCGGAAGGGGTTAACATCTCAGGTAATCAAGGGCTTAAATGTGTGCCTAACAATGTGTTAATTTGTGTAATGTGTGCTGCGTTTTATTAAATACCTTTTTTGTTTCTTCTGTAGAGACCTGTGTTGTTTGTCAACACAGAGCTCTGGGCTGTGATTGGACACAGCCGATCAGCAGGTCCCAGCCAATGATTCCTGCACGTGACCTGCTGATCGACTGTGTCCAGTCACAGCCCAGAGCTCTGTGTTGACAAACAACACAGAGCTCTGGGCTATTGGCTGGGACCTGCTGACAAACTTTTGCCGTGTACAATCACAGTGAGTGTCGGAGGGGGGGGGGCACATGCTCGCACCCCGAACTCAGAAACAGGCAGCGATGTATCAGTATGCTGCTGTGCCTGTACGGGCCGCCCGTCGGCAGTACACTGTGGATAAGTGTTCTGCAAGTGGTTAAAGGGGAAGGTGCACTGAGACCATTTTAGTGTATAGGTCAATCTTTGATGGTGAGCAGTGTGATTGGTGGAGGATCACACATGGTGTTTTATATTACAGATCCTGGCACATCACAAATGGAAACTGAATTATATGTTGGACTATTTTAAAAAGACTTAAGTAATAGTTTAACAGTTTGGTGAAGACCCTTTTCCTGGTGCATCATGGCAGCATACATATGGGTTGTGACTCCGCCCCCACAACCTGATAGGACTGGTTAACTATAAATTAAAGACAGACCCAGCTCACAGCATTCTCCTTTTTTTCCTCACCTGATCAAGACTGGAGTCACGCGGTATCCCTTACCGCTTGTCGCCCCAGCCAGGTTCAGCCTCTCCTGGGCAGAAGTCCTTCCTGTACAGCCTCTAAATGAGCTAGATGGTTGGAGCCCCATTCTGGTGATGCAGGCTTCTGAAAGAAAGACCTCAACCCTACTGATCACCTTTGGGATGAATTAGATTGTGAGTCAGGTCTTCTCATCCAACATCAGTACCGGATCTCACAAATGGACACAAATTCCCACAGACACCATCCACAATCTTGTGGAAAGTTTTCCCAGAAGAGTGGAAGATTGTATAGCCACAAAGGGTGGGCAACTCCATAATAATGGTAATGGCCATGGAGGGGGGGCAACTCCATAGTAATGGCCATGGAGGGGGGGGGGGCAACTCCATAGTAATGGCCATGGTTTTGGAATGTAATGTCCAACAAGCTCATATAGGTGTAATGGGTAGAGGAACTCATGTGTCCTGCACAGAGCCCTGACCTCAACCCAACCCTACTGAACACTTTTGGCATTACCTGGAACATTGACAGCAAGCCAGGTCTTTTCAGGCTCATTAATTTAATTGTTATTTGTTGTATTTTCATTTTGGATCTTTATTTTACTTATTTGTTATATGTGTTTTTTTTCTTTTGCTTAAGAACTGCTAAGGCTAACGAGGGACTATTCTGGCACAAGAACAAGTCCAGGATGAGTAAAAAAGGTGCTTCTGTAACCCTCAGGAGTGATTTTAAGCTCATTGAGCCCTTAAAAACCAATGGAAGTGGGACCATAGTCTTCAGGCTTAAAGGGGTTGTAAACTCTCGTGTTTCTCACCTTTCATCCTATGCATTAAGGTGAAAAAACGTCTTTCACTGTCACTAACTGATAGCAAATTATAATTAAATAAAAATCTAAAAAAATAAAAAATAAAATCCAATTTCAAAATTATAAAATCATTTTCTTTTTTCTTCTTTTCTTAATTGTTTTTGTTTTGTAGATTTGAGTTGATAAAACCAGTATTTTGCTATCAGTTATGCCGCGTACACACGGTCGGACTTTTCGTCTACAAAAGTCCGACGGATGCCGACGGACTAAAGCTGGCTGACAATCCGATCGTGTGTGGGCATCCCCGGACTTTCAGCGGACTTTCAGCGGACTTTTGCAGCCTCAAATCTGACGAACTTTAGATTTGAAACATGCTTCAAATCTTTACGTCGTAACTCCGCCGGACCCAGAAATCCGCTCGTCTGTGTGCTAGTCCGACGGACAAAAACCCACGCTAGGGCAGCTACAGGTATTGGCTACTGGCTATCAACTTCCTTATTTTAGTCCGGTGTACGTCATCACGTACGAATCCGTCGGACTTTTGTGTGATCGTATGTAGGCAAGTCCGTTCGTAAGAAAGTCTGCCGCAAGTCCGCCAAAAGTCTGCCAAAAGTCCGTCGAAAGTCTGTCGGACAGGCTGTCGGACTTTTGTAGCCGAAAAGTCCGACCGTGTGTACGCGGCATTAGTCTTCACAAACAGCTTGTTCACTCTTTCTTTCTATGGATATTGTATTCATTGTGAAGACTCTGGACTATTTTCTGAGTTGGAGACCATCACGTATGTGCTAATTTAACCGCTTTATGTCCAAGGGCAAAACAAATCTTAACGTCTGAACCCAGTTTGACAACTTTGATGTGTTAGTAAACCTAGAAATAAATATCTTTGTAACAACTTAATGTATCCATGTGAATCATTTCTTGCTCTTTTTCAGGACTTCAGGACAGGCTGGGCTTTCATTTGGTGGTAAATATTGATGGATATCTCCTGATTTTGCTTTATCATCAATAAAAATAAAAAAAATAAAAACTAGCCAAAAATTGTAAAAAAAAAAACAAAAAAAAAAAAACACATTTATTGTCCATTTTGGCTGAATGTTTCTATGCCATTACCATGACCCACCGCCAAAAAAAACTACAAAATGAAATCTTCCACTCATTGAGGTTCACAACAAAACCACATACATGTGTATTATGTATTCTTTCTACCTGTAGTAGGGCCAAGAAACAATAGTATGCATTCTCCTTTTTTTATTTTTTATTTTTTTTGTCCTACCTAAATACACTCACACTGACACTGCTATAGATATAGATTTACTAAAACTGGAGAGTGCAAAGTCTGGTGCAGCTCTACATGGAAACCAATCAGATACCGTATTTTTGTCAAAGCTTAATTGAACAAAGCTGAAGTTACAAGCTGATTGGCTACTATGCACAGATGAACTAGATGTTGCACTCTCCAGTTTTAGTAAATCAACTCCTAACTGACATTAACGGTAACACTTACAAAGCTTGAGTAAGCCCTGATCTTGTTTATCATTATTTTATTTTTTTTAAATTTTCAATAAACCTTTTTTATTTATTTACACAGGCTTCTCCTCTATTTGGGAACAAAAGATACAATGTATATTTTCCTTACTGGTTGGTATGGATAGGTGACAATGTCAACAAGAAGGCACCACCATGCCTGAATAATATGTATGGACAGGAGAATGATTTGGTGGGATTTTTTGGGTGCCAGGCAAAAAGAATTACTAGTAATACACTGAAGTAAAAAAAATATCAAAATTTAATAGACATAAGACAAGTATTAAAAATGGTATTGACTATTTATATATTACGCAGGCATGGAATTTTTTTCAATAAACCTTTTTTATTTATTTACACAGGCTTCTCCTCTAGTTGGGAAAAAAGATACAATGTATATTTTCCTTCTCACAGAGGTGGAACAGTATAATTTTTTGTTTCTTTCTCGCAGAGGAGAAACAGTACAACGTATCTTTTCTTTCCTGCAGAGGAGAAACAATACAATGTATCTTTTCCTTCTCACAGAGGGGAAACCGTATAATGTATCTTTTCTTTCCCACCAAGGAGAAATAGTAAAACTTATCTTTTCTTTCTTGCAGAGGAGAAACAATACAATGTATTTTTTCCTTCTCACAGAGGTGAAACAACATAATGTATCTTATTATTCTCACAGAAGAGAAACCCTACAATGTATTTTTTCCTTCTCACAGAGGAGAAACAGTAATCTGTATCTTTTCTTTCTCACAGAGGAGAAACAGGCAGGTTTTCACCTATAGTGATCATTGCGATTGGCTAATCACAGCCATCACCTGTTCTGGAGCCAGTTCTACTGGCCCCTGATCGTTACCATGAGCCCCAGAGCTTTTAGTGACAGCTTGGTCTCAGTGCTGGAGGATGATTGAGTATTCTTCTAGCACAAACACAGTTATGCATATGTATGCAGCACCCAAGAAATAAGCCTAATTCCCGATGTTGCATATATGTGTGAGTTGGTCGTAAAGGAGTTAAAAAAACACCAAAATACTAAACCGCCTAAATTTAGCCTTTTCTATTGACTTCAATACAAATGGCAACATTTCTCCGAAATATTTAAAAAAATGAAAACTCAATTTTCTTCGCTTATGTGTACACCATTGGTCCAATCCCAGTGTTCAGAATTATAGAAGGGATAAAAAAAAGGAAAAAGTAAATAAAAACATACAAAATACAAATAGAAGCATTACAGGTATAAAGTAAGACAAAGGCGAGTTTGGGACTTCGGAATGACCGGTTTTGTCCTATTCTTTCCACGCTGCACATGGTCTATCTCTCCGGCATCTAACAGCGAGACCCCTCCATCATCAGACTTTCACAGGGGCCTCTGAATCATCCTGGCAGTTTAACATCTGCCTGACAGGACCCAAACCACAAGCCGTGTGTGCCGGACTCCGCTGCCCCCAACTCCCAATACTGCTGTATGTTCTTATTAATCCAACCGCCCCTAATCAGAAGAGACTTCACTGTACATGCCAGGCCGGGCTGGCTCCAGAAAATTATTCTGTATACATGAGGGGGGAATAGGGGCAGATCCAGATCCCGTCTCCGGAGAGGGGCTACGCTCGCTAATTTCATATTATAGTACATGTGCTCTTCTACTACACAATGTATAGAATATGTGTATCATTTATCATATAGTGTAAGATACAAGTGCGCTTTTACTACGAAATATATATAATATATACCGCGTAAATGTTTTATAATTAGGATAAATGGCACTTCTACGGAAAGTAAATTATATATATATATATATATATATATATATATATATATATATATACACTACCGTTCAAAAGTTTGGGGTCACATTGAAATGTCCTTATTTTTGAAGGAAAAGCACTGTACTTTTAAATGAAGCTAACTTTAAACTAGTCCTAACTTTAAACAAATATACTCTATACATTGCTAATGTGGTAAATGACTATTCTAACTGCAAATGTCTAGTTTTTGGTGCAATATCTACATAGGTGTATAGAGGCCCATTTCCAGCAACTATCACTCCAGTGTTCTAATGGTACAATGTGTTTGCTCATTGGCTCAGAAGGCTAATTGATGATTAGCAAACCCTTGTGCAATCATGTTCACACATCTAAAAACAGTCTAGCTCCTTCCAGAAGCTACAAAACTGACCTTCCTGTGAGCAGATTGAGTTTCTGGAGCATCACATTTGTGGGGTCAATTAAACGCTCAAAATGGCCAGAAAAAGAGAACTTTCATCTGAAACTCGACAGTCTATTCTTGTTCTTAGAAATGAAGGCTATTCCATGCGAGAAATTGCAAAGAAATTAAAGATTTCCTACAACGGTGTGTACTACTCACTTCAGAGGACAGCACAAACAGGCTCTAACCAGAGTAGAAAAAGAAGTGGGAGGCCGCGTTGCACAACTAAGCAAGAAGATAAGCACATTAGAGTCTCTAGTTTGAGAAACAGACGCCTCACAGGTCCCCAACTGGCATCTTCATTAAATAGTACCCGCAAAACACCAGTGTCAACATCTACAGTGAAGAGGCGGCTGCGGGATTTTGGGCTTCAGGGCAGAGTGGCAAAGAAAAAGCCATATCTGAGACTGGCCAATAAAAGAAAAAGATTAAGATGGGCAAAAGAACACAGACATTGGACAGAGGAAGACTGGAAAAAAGTGTTGTGGACGGATGAATCCAAGTTTGAGGTGTTTGGATCACAAAGAAGAACGTTTGTGAGACGCAGAACAAATGAAAAGATGCTGGAAGAATGCCTGACGCCATCTGTTAAGCATGGTGGAGGTAATGTGATGGTCTGGGGTTGCTTTGGTGCTGGTAAGGTGGGAGCTTTGTACAGGGTAAAAGGGATTCTGAATAAGGAAGGCTATCACTCCATTTTGCAACGCCATGCCATACCCAGTGGACAGCGCTTGATTGGAGCCAATTTCATCCTACAACAGGACAATGACCCTAAACACACCTCCAAATTGTGCAAGAACTATTTACAGCAGAAGCAGGCAGCTGGTATTCTATCGGTAATGGAGTGGCCAGCACAGTCACCAGATCTGAACCCCATTGAGCTGTTGTGGGAGCAGCTTGACCGTATGGTACGCCAGAAGTGCCCATCCAACCAATCCAACTTGTGGGAGCTGCTTCTAGAAGCGTGGGGTGCAATTTCTCCAGCTTACCTCAATAAATTAACAGCTAGAATGCCAAAGGTGTGCAATGCTGTAATTGCTGCAAAAGGAGGATTCTTTGATGAAAGCAAAGTTTGATGTAAAAACAATGTTATTTCAAATACAAATCATTATTTCTAACCTTGTCAATGTCTTGACTCTATTTTCTATTCATTTCCCAACGTATGGTGGTGAATAAGTGTGACTTTTCATGGAAAACACAAAATTGTTTGGGTGACCCCAAACTTTTGAACGGTAGTGTATATATATATATATATATATTATATATAGATAGACAGACAGACAGACAGACAGACAGACAGACAGACAGACAGACAGACAGACAGACAGACAGATAGATAGATAGATAGATAGATAGATAGATAGATAGATAGATAGATAGATAGATAGATAGATAGATAGATAGATAGATAGAGTGTATAGTGTGGATACATGAACACTCCTACTACTGAATGTATATAATACATAAATAATGTATGATATAGTGTAGATACATATATATATATTGTATAATGTATTATATAGTATGGATACATGCACTCCTCTACCACAGAATTGTTTCTTTACAATGGCGGAGAGATGCTGCTTGTAAGCAGATAGATTATTAGGGTTATCTAGAACAGCGGTTCTCAACCTCAGTCCTCAAGTACCCCCCAACGGGCCATGTTTTCAGGTTTTCCTTTACTGTGCACAGCTGCTTTAAATCAATATCAATCTAAGGGAAGTTCCCAAAACATGGCCCGTTGGGGGTACTTGAGGACTGAGGTTGAGAACCACTGATCTAGAACATCGAATGTTTTTTTTTTTTTTAATTCAATTACAAGAATATTGAAAAAAAGAATTACAATGTGTTTAACCACTTTTATACCGGATACCTTTACCCCCTTTCCTGCCCAGGTCAATTTTCAGCTTTTAGCGCTGCCCAACTTTGAATGACAATTACATTCAACATTGTACCCATATGACATTTTTTTTAGACAGATAGAGTTTTCTCTTGGTGGTATTTAAGCACCACTGGGTTTTTATTTTGCAAAATAAACTAAAAAATACTGACAATGTGTGTGTTTTCTGTGTGTTTCTATGTCGTAAAATTTAGCAAATAAGTAATTTTTTGTTATAAATGCAGGTTAAAATTTATACTGCTATTTTTTTTGGTACATTTAAATAGAGAAAAAATTGGTGTATATCGCGCTGACATATATCTAGTAGCAGCCAGCACAACACTAATGCCCTGTACACACGATCGGACATTGATCGGACATTCCGACAACAAAATCCATGGATTTTTTCCGACGGATGTTGGCTCAAACTTGTCTTGCATACACACGGTCACACAAAGTTGTCGTAAAATCCGATCATTCTGAACGCGGTGACGTAAAACACGTACGTCGGGACTATAAACGGGGCAGTAGCCAATAGCTTTCGTCTCTTAATTTATTCTGAGCATGCGTGGCACTTTGTGCGTCGGATTTGTGTACACACGATCGGAATTTCCGACAACAGATTTTGTTGTCGGAAAATGTTATAGCAAGCTCTCAAACTTTGTGTGTCGGAAATTCCGATGTAAAAAGTCCAATGGAGCCCACACACCATCGGAATTTCCAACAACACAATCCGATCGCACTTTTTCCATCGGAAAATCTGATCGTGTGTACAGGGCATAAAACAAGCGTAAGTCAAGGAATAAGTAAAAAGTGAAATTATGTGCAGCGCTCAAAACATGGAAATACATATGTATACAAACTAATGTACACTGTGCAATGACCACAAAAACTAATAATAATGAAAATGAGATGTGAAATTCACACCCAAACTAATGTCCATGTGCCACCATACAAAAGTTGTTTTAAAACATAAACATAGCAGTCTTTAAAAAAAAAAACGGCAAGGAACGCCAACCTCAGGCTCTCTCAATTTGAAAAAGTCTGCCATAATTTACCTAGAGAGAAATGAGTCATCTCCTTATTGTATGGAGACCTCAACGACCTGCACCTACCTGAGAAATCTACAGCTATGACCCACTGGGAAACAGACATGGGCCAAGAATTCTCCCCAGAGGATTGGCTAGAAATGTTAGAAAACATGCATGAATGCTCAATCAAAGAAACAGTTGTGAAACTTCATACTAAGTGGTACCTCACTCCAGATAGGGTTGATAGATTCTACCCTGGGGTTCCCGATACCTGCTTTAGGGGTTGTCAGACCACGGGCACTTTACTCCACACTTTCTGGAGCTGTCCCCACCAAAAAAATATATGGGAGCTGGCAGCCAATAAGGTGGCACAGATTTCAGGATCCCTGATTATTTTAGCGACTCCAATGTGCCTACTCTTTACCTCATATACCAAAAATTCCCCCGCCCCCCCACCCCCCCCCCCACGAACCAAAAATTAATTAATAGCCTATTCAGTGATATACAATGGGCTATAGCCTTAAACTGGCGATTACACTCGGTGCCTTGGGCTCAAGTACTCCAACTCATGGAAACCATAAAACTCGTGGAGCGAATCCACCATATTATAATGGACACTATGCAAGTTTTCCATAGGAAATGGTCCAACTGGTCCACATATCGCATCTTATAGTAAACTGGGGCAGTTTGCATGTGTTTTAGTCTTTGATTCCCCCCCCGGGTATATGTGATCCCTCCCCGGGGCACATGGTATTGCCTCTGGACCTAGCTTGGAACAACTGAGGGCACTACAGAAGTTGTTTATTATATACGATTTTAGCTCCTGACTCAACATGCCTCAGACATCGCTGTTAGTTTCTGTCTCATCTGTGTTTTTTTTTTTTTTGTGTTATTTTCACATTAAGTTCTTATGGTTTTTTTTAATGGATGAGTTGTAATGAAACGTACCCTAATTTGGCACCAATTTTCGGTAATGATACTAAATTATACATTTCAATACGGTTCCATTATGACTATGTCTAACAATCTGGGTTGCATCCCTTACCTGTTCTCATTTTTTTTTTTTAATTATGTACCGTCTTTTTCTACTCTCCAATAAAAACGTTTGTATTAAAAAATAGAAAAAACAGTGAAAACAAATTTGTGTACCTAGAAGTGGGATTCCACGTGACATCAATGTTGAGGTGAGGACACGGACAATAGAACCACCACCGGTTAGTGAGGAGGCTTACCAGAGTGAGAGGACTCAAAGGGGCATATGCTCAGGGAGTCAACAAGGCTTATGGTGCAACCACCAAAATATGGGACCTCCACGTCTGGGTTCCAGATCAAGTTTTAGAGTCTGGCTGAGCAACCCTTGGTGTGATACGACACCTCATCCCGATAGTTTAAGAATCAAATTGGAGGGGGAGGAAGTATAGGGATTATGGCGGTGCCAAGAGAAACAGAATACAATACTTAAGAGTAAAAAATTGTATTTATTTAACAAAAAATCAATAAAATTAGACATGAAAATCACGTAGACAAGGTGTGTGGGAAATTCTAAAATCAATCCAATTGGTCAAGAGATGTCACTAAGAAGTGGTCTTCAGAAGCAGCCAACTTGTCAGACCAAATCCTCTCAAGTGTTCAAAATAGCATGACCAAAAAAGAAAATACTCCACAGTGAATCCGTATAAACGTAAAATTTATTAAAAGAAAATTGGAAACACTCATGTTTAGAAAGTGGATTAAGCCCTTAAATTTGAAGTTTGTGGGTAAGGCAATGACATCAGCAGGGTTCCACCTGACGCGTTTTGTCTAAAGAGACTTCCTCTGGGGTACTTTTTTTGGTAACAATAACCCAAATCAGTGTACAGTAAAACCTTGGTTTGAGAGTAACTTGGTTTGAGAGCGTTTTGCAAGACAAGCTCATTTTTTTAATACATTTTGACTTGATATAAAAGTGATGTCTGGATATACAAGTAGCGTCATGTCACAACTGAGTGTAAAAGAGGACAGAGGCGCCTCTAAGTGTAGCAATATGGTTACATTTAATGAAGGTACAACATTTAGCAACTACGCAGGCATCCGGGGTAAAGCTGTCCACATAGACCATCCTCCGCACCGCCATCGACATCATCCCTTCCACGCTGCGCTCCACGAACGCGTCAAGCCTCACTTTCAGATCGCTCTACTGCAGGGTGGTCTTCCTGGTCACAATTGCAGACTGACAGCGGTGAGAGCCGGCAGTGTGAAGGATGGTCTATGTGGACAGCTTTACCCCGGATTCCTGCATACTTAGATGTGCCTGTTTTATTCATCAGCCATGTGAGTTGTGTCCATATTGCTACACTTAGAGGTGCCTCTCTTCTCCTTTATACCCTGTAGTTCCTGCTGGATTTTGCTTCTAATCCCCTTGTGAAGGTTTCCATTTTTGGATGGACATTTTATGGTTACACAACCTGGTCACATTGCTATAATTTTTTTATATGGACTATAAACTGAAGGACTTCTGAATAAATGGTTGTGGGACGAATCATTTGAGTTTCCATTATTTCTTACGGGGAAATTTTCTTTAATATACAAAGTGCTTTGGATTACAAGCATGTTTCCGGAACAAATTATGCCTCGCAATCCAAGGATTTATTACTGTATATCATTTAGTCTATGTTAAAGGTATAGAGTCTACAAGCTATGGTAAATATACTGTATATATACAGTATATACTGTATACAGTATAATATATCTATCTATCTATCTATCTATCTATCTATCTATCTATCTATCTATCTATCTATCTATCTATCTATCTATATATATATACAGTGCCTTGCAAAAGTATTCGGCCCCCTTGAACTTTTCAACCTTTTGCCACATTTCAGGCTTCAAACATAAAAATATAAAATTTTAATTTTTTGTGAAGAATCACCAACAAGTGGGACACAATTGTGAAGTGGAACGAAATCTTTTGGATATTTTTAACTTTTTTAGCAAATAAAAAACTGAAAAGTGGTGCGTGCAAAATTATTCGGCCCCTTTACTTTCAGTGCAGCAAACTCACTCCAGAAGTTCAGTGAGGATCTCTGAATGATCCAATGTTGTCCTAAATGACTGATGGTGATAAATAGAATCCACCTGTGTGTAATCAAGTCTCTGTATAAATGCACCTGCTCTGTGATAGTCTCAGGGTTCTGTTGAAAGCGCAGAGAGCATCGTGAAGGCCAAGGAACACACCAGGCAGGTCCGTAATACTGTTGTGGAGAAGTTTAAAGCCGGATTTGGATACAAAAAGATTTCCCAAGCTTTAAACATCCCAAGGAGCACTGTGCAAGCGATCATTTTGAAATGGAAGGAGTATCAGACCACTGCAAATCTACCAAGACCTGGCTGTCCCTCTAAACTTTCAGCTCAGACAAGGAGAAGACTGATCAGAGATGCAGCCAAGAGGCCCATGATCACTCTGGATGAACTGCAGAGAACTACAGCTGAGGCGGGAGAGTCTGTCCATAGGACAACAATCAGTCGTACACTGCACAAATCTGGCCTTTATGGAAGAGTGGCAAGAAGAAAGCCATTTCTCAAAGATATCCATAAAAAGTCTTGTCTAAAGTTTGCCACAAGCCACCTGGGAGACACACCAAACATGTGGAAGAAGGTGCTCTGGTCCGATGAAACCAAAATCCAACTTTTTGGCCACAATGCAAAACAATATGTTTGGCGTAAAAGCAACACAGCTCATCACCCTCAACACACCATCCCCACTGTCAAACATGGTGGTGGCAGCATCATGGTTTGGGCCTGCTTTTCTTCAGCAGGGACAGGGAAGATGGTTAAAATTGAGGGGAAGATGGATGCAGCCAAATACAGGACCATTCTGGATGAAAACCTGTTGGAGTCTGCAAAAGACCTGAAACTGGGACGGAGATTTATCTTCCAAAAAGACAATGATCCCAAACATACAGCAAAATCTACAAAGGAATGGTTCACAAATAAACGTATCCAGGTGTTAGAATGGCCAAGTCAAAGTCCAGACCTGAATACAATCGAGAATCTGTGGAAAGAGCTGAAAACTGCTGTTCACAAACGCTCTCCATCCAACCTCACTGAGCTCGAGCTGTTTTGCAAGGAAGAATGGGCAAGAATTTCAGTCTCTCGATGTGCAAAACTGATAGAGACATACCCCAAGCGACTTGCAGCTGTAATCGCAGCAAAAGGTGGCTCTACAAAGTATTAACGCAAGGGGGCCGAATAATTTTGCACGCCCCACTTTTCATTTTTTTATTAGTTAAAAAAGTTTCAACAATCCAATAGATTTCGTTCCACTTCACAATTGTGTCCCACTTGTTGGTGATTCTTCACAAAAAATAAAAATTTTATATCCTTATGTTTGAAGCCTGAAATGTGGCAAAAGGTTGAAAAGTTCAAGGGGGCCGAATACTTTCGCAAGGCACTGTATATAGATAGATATAGATCTATGTCTATATATCTATATCTATCTATATCTATCTATCTATCTATCTATCTATCTATCTATCTATATATATATAAATATATATATATATATATAAATATATATATATATAATATATATATATATATATAAATATATATATATATATATATATATAGATATATATATATATATATATATATATATATATATATATATATATATATATATATATATATCTATATATATATATATATATATCTATATATATATATATATATATATATATAGATATCTATATATATATATATATATATCTATATATAGATATATAGATCTATATATCTATATATAGATCTACATATAGATATATATATATTATTGATGGTGGTTTGATGCTTGATGACCCATGTGCCTCCAATCCTCTAATCACTAAAAGGAGGAGCAGCAGTGGAAGCAGCTGCCTCAGTACCACTTTAAAGAATTATTTTTTAACCACACACTCTTTCATATTGTGGGGGGGGGGTGCGATATCACATGACCCCTTTATTAATAACCACTTCCGGACCGGCTCACACTGATATAGGGATCCCACTTTGAAGAGGGATGTTGTTGTTATGGCAGCAGTTAGCTACCATAACCCCCCCCCCCTATCCTCTTTTTCAGTGAGCCGTCCAGTTTCAGATAAAAGTGGTCTCTGCGGCGGCGGGAGAGGGACCCTCCCCCTCCCATCGCGCTCCAGTGCCCTCCCCCGCTTACCAGAGCCACCGGCAGCGGCGGAGGCGATCGGATCCTTCTTCCTGCTTGACATGGAGCTGAGTGAGGGGAAGATGGCTGCCACCCAGCTCTATACCATTGCAGGGTGGAAGTGACGTCAAAAGGTCACTTACGCCCATATCTCTTAAAGGGACTTTTTTTTTTTTTACATTTTTTTTTTAATTGCATTTTAGTGTAAATATGAGATCTGAGGTCTTTTTGACCCCAGATCTCATATTTAAGAGGTCCTGTCATGCTTTTTTTTTCTATTACAAGGGATGTTAACATCCCTTGTAATAGCAATAAAAGTGACAATTTTTTTTTTTAAGAAATGTGTAAAAATAAAAAATAAAAAGCAAAATAAATAAGAACAATTTTTTTTTTTTAACGCGCCCTGTCCCACCAAGCTCGCGTGCAGAAGCGAACGCATATGAAAACAGTGTTCAAGCCACACGTGTGAGGTATCACTGTGGTTGGTAGAACGAGAGCAATAATCTGAGCACTAGACCTCCATTGTAACTCAAAACATGCAACCTGTAGAATTTTTTTAAACATTGCCTATGAAGGTTTTTAAGGGTAAAAGTTTGTCGCCATTCCACGAGCGGGCGCAATTTTGAAGCGTGACATGTTGGGTATCAATTTACTCGGCGTAACATTATCTTTCACAATATAAAAAAAATTGGGCTAACTTTAGTGTTGTCTTATTTTTATATGCAAAAAAAGTGTATTTTTTTTTTTTAAAAAGTGCGCTTGTAAGACTGCTGCGCAAATATGGTGTGACAGAAAGTATTGCCGCCATTATATTCTCTAGGGTGTTAGAAAAAAACAATTAATAATGTTTGGGGGTTCTAAGTAATTTTCTAGCAAAAAACCTGATTTTAACTTGTAAACCCCAAACCTCAGAAAGAGGCTCGGTCCTTAAGTGGTTAAAGGGGACTTCCAGACTCCAATAACTCCTCCGCTTGCAGAGCCCCAGAACCAATGGCCAGGGTTGTCGGGAAGAGGACCCTCATCAACATGGGCCAAGGTGTTTTGCCAGTGGGGGGTCCTGACTTCTGGCCGTACGGAATTTTTTTTTTTTAATTTGCATTGGTACATGTGCTCCACAGGGCAGAATCCACCCATGTGCTATTTTTATTTTTTTAGATCTTCTTGGCCTATTAGCCCAGAAAATGGGCATTTTTAATTTGACAGATTCGGCTCAGTAAGAAATCACCAAATACCATTTATTAAACATAAAACCGCACTTACAAACAGTAAAAAGAATTGCACATATTAGTATATTCACCAGACAGCAAAACAGAGCGCACTTTCAGCTTACTTCCTGTACGCGATGACATCACAGGGAGGCTCATACCGACGCGTTTCGTCATAAACAGACACGCCTCTATGAGGAGCGTATATTTGTTTACTTTTAGCATGATCCTAATTGCTTGGGGACAATAGCAACTTGCCCGAGGAACAGCACAGATAGATGGTTCCAAGACCTATGTGGAGAGATATCATTGAGGCTGGGCAGCTGCTGGCTGAGCGCTTGTAGACCACTCTGGATAAGGAGGTCATCTTTATCTGGTAAGTCCGCATCTTATCTACTATTCCTGGTGACAGGTGATGCTGGTGATACTTGGACACTTTTTTTTAAGCAGGAAGGAGCCCACTCAATATTTAAAGGAGACTTGGTTTTACTTGCACCTTATTTGTGATAAAAAATGTATTGTTTGGATTGCCCCTGAACTTAATTTGTTTGTTTTTTCTTCATCTTTTTTTCTTTTGTTTGATGATTCATTAGTGCAACACTTATTTGTTGTCTAACTATGACTGCCTGAGCTCACAGGAAGTGGATTGAATTATGATGGCCATCAATGAACCCGAAAGACCTGCAGCAGAGCAGATCAGAGGTGACTGTTGTAGCTAAAACTGCTAAATGTGAGAAGCAAGTTATTTAAAGAAAAAAATAAATAAATCAGAAACTGGAATTTCTATTTAATGCAGAAAGATAGTTTTTGATATCAAACTGATTATTTTTACAGGCCTATCTAAAAACAATAATAAAAAGAAATGTATATTCCCTTTACAGGAACTTCATCGTATCAGAAAGGGTTTGTAAAAATAATAATATACATAATTATAATAATATTATAATAATATACACAATTTGCTTAATAATGTATAATGTAGGGGAGGAAAATAAAAATGTCCCTGATTTGAATCATCATCTTTTTGTTATTCCGTTTAAACGCTACGTTTATGTATTTCTTGTAGTTGTCCACAGCTCATCACAGTTAAAAGTAACAAAATTAATTTTGTTACTTAAACTTTGTAACTTTTTATTTATAAATAATTTGGTCTTTTTTATGGGGCCTTTTACCAGCTTAATCCTTTCATTTATTTTCATGAAAGATTGTTGGAAGACTTTCCTAAAAATTAGTTTTCTTTATTATCTGCAGTGCTTTTGTTTAATGTCCCCTTCCCCATAACATGTTCTATTCTTTCATTTCTTTCAATTGAGGGAAAATCCTGTAATGTAAAAGAAGTTCATCTGTCAGAAATAATTGTTTGTTTCATAGAGAGACCCCTTAGGTTTATTTAATCAGAAAAGAAAGAAAACGATTGGAAGGTAACTAGGTCAGGGCAGTCTTTTAAAAACTGGGAGAAGTTTTTAAATAAGTTTTTTCTTTTTTTATTATTATTACATTTTACACAATATAAAGAGAAAACAATGTAATATGGAATATTTTGAGATCAGCAAATCATATCACATAGTGATGCACATATCAAGATAAAAAAAAGTGAAAAGTTTATAAAGTAGAACTTTATGCTCAAGTAAATATATAGCAAAAGAAAATCCTCTGTGATTCAGTACCGAGTCCTCAGGTAGGAAAAAAAAGTATAGAAATAAATGAATAAAATAACAATCAAAAGTCAAAGCACTAATGTTACAAAAAAATCTAAAAAAATAGGCACTAATGTTACAAATGTACATGTGTTTATTATTATTAATAATAATAATAATAATAATAATAATAATAATAATAAAAATAATAATACATTTAATTTACAAATTCAGAACATCCAAGGTCACCCTACAAGAATTGCAATTAATACCTTTAGGGCCCTTTCACACTGGTGCGCTTAAAAACGCGGTATGCACTTTGCAAAAAATCGCATATCATGTTTTTGCTGCATTTTCAATTGTTTTTTTTTTGGGGTTTTTTCTTGATTCCTGACTCCCAGCATGCACCTATGAAACTTGGACATGTGACTCAAAAAAGCACTAGAAAGGGCACAATGGGGGCACATGCAGGACTTTAAAAAATGCACCGCACCCGCAGCACATTGGTGTGAAGAGTTCCATAGGATTTAAAGGGATGCAGCTTTCGTGCATTTTTGTTTCGCTTTATAAACACAATAAATGCATAAAAAAACGATCCGTGTTAAAGGGCCCTTAATCATATCAAAATTTTTACCTTGGATCATTGTTTTCAAGGGATGGGATGCTCAGAAATGACAATTTACTCTTACTTGTTGTCCATCACTTTACATTATTTTTTTCCAGCCTCTCATTTCATCATTTTATAGAGTGGTAGAAAAGCAGCCCCATAATATGGCAAAGAGGGGAAACAGGCTGGTTTGGGGGGGGGGGGGGGGGGGGTCTCCATTGTTTTATAAAAGCTCCTACAGTATATGTGTCCAAAAAAACAACCATCTAAATTAAAATACAAACCTGTTTAAAATATTTCTATCTATATCATGTCTTCTCTCTTATCAGATTTTCTTTTTTTTTTTCTTTCTTTCTTTCTTTCTTTCTCCCTGCTTGTTTTCTGTTATCTGTCTCTTTCTATATTAACATTACCTCTTTTATTTTGACTCTTCCTAACTTCTCTCTTATCTGATTTTTTTTCCTTCCTTCCTTCCTTCCTTCCTTCCTTCCTTTCTTTCTTTCTTTCTTTCTTTCTTTCTTTCTTTCTTTCTTTCTATCTATCTATCTATCTATCTATCTATCTATCTATCTATCTATCTATCTATAATTTTCTCTTTTTCTAACTATTTTCTTTTTCTCTAAATAATCTGAGATTTCTCCCAGACCCATTCAAAGAGTTTCTGTCTATCTTATATCTACTATTTCCTTATTTCTTTCTCCCTGCTTGTCTCCTGTTCTCTGTTTCTTTCTCTCTCTTTTTTGATCGCCTACATTATCTCTTGTGATTTTTGATTTCTTTCTTTCTTTCTTTCTTTCTTTCTTTTTTTCTTCTGTCTATCTGTCCATTCATCCATAAAAAAATATATTTATAATTTTCTCTTTTTCTCTAACTAGTCTGACATTTCTCCCTGCCCCATCCAAAGAGTTTCTAACTTCTCTCTTATCTGTTTTTTTCTCCTTCCTTCCTTCCTCCCTTCCTTCCTTCCTTCCTTCCTTCCTTCCTTCCTTCCTTCCTTCCTTCCCTCTTTTGTCATTTGCTCTTTCTTTCTTTCTTTCTTTTTCTTTCTTTCTTTCTTTCTTTCTTTCTTTCTTTCTTTCTTTCTTTCTTTCTTTCTTTCTTTCTCTATCAATCTCAATCTTCTTTTTCTCTAACTAGTCTCATTGAAATTTCTCCCAGCCCCATCCAAAGAGTTTCTCTCTACTCTTTCTTTCTTTTCTTCTTTCTTGCTTTTCTCCTGTTCTCTCTTTCTGTCTCTTTTTCGATCTCCTACATTCTCTCTTTAGATTTGACTCTTTCCCTAACTTATTTCTTCCTTCCGTCCTTCCTACTCCCTTTTGTTATCTGATTTCTTTTCTTTCTTTCTTTCTTTCTTTCTTTCTTTCTTTCTTTCTTTCTTTCTTTTTATCTCTTTCTTTCTTTTTCTTTCTCCCTCTCTCTTTCTTTCTTTTTCTCTCTCTCTTTCTTTCTTTTTCTCTCTTTCTTTCTTTTTTTTTCTTTCTCTATTTTTATTATTATTATTATTAATAATTATTCTCTCTCTCTCTCTCTCTCTCTCTCTCTCTCTCTCTCTCTCTCTCTCTCTCTCTCTCTCTCTCTCTCTCTCTCACTCTCTCTCTCTCTCTCTCTCTTTTGATCTTTTACATTATCCCTGTGATTTGATTCTTTCCCTAACTCTCTTATCTGTTTTTTTTTTTCTTTCCTTCCTTCCTCGCTTCCTTAATTTTCTCCTTCCTTTCTTTCTTTTATCTATCTATCTATCTATCTATCTATCTATCTATCTATCTATCTATCTATCTATCTATCTATCTATCTATCTGTCTGTCTGTCTATCTGTCTATTTTAAGTTGTTCATCAGAAAAAAAAAATTCAGTTGTTTCCTCTCTCTCTGGACGAACGACCTTTTACATCATAATGGGTCGATCATACACGGTAAGTGATCACATTTCCTTCTTATTGTTTATTGTGCAGTTTTAGAACATTTTTTATTCTTTTTATCAGACAAAATCACTATATGGAACATTCTTTAGTATGAAATATCGCTGGCGAATGCTCTGCTAAATCTATGGGCGGGCGAAGAATTAAGAAAAAAAAAGCTGACAGTGCCCCTTTAATTCCCCTTCCCGGAGCCGGCAGTGCTGGTATTAGGCGTACAGAGGGTCTCGGCTTCTTATTAGGGGTGTGAAATCATTTTCCCTGTTAAATACGGCGGTGCGCGTCTGGACGGAATACAACAGAGTTCCCCCCAGTCTTATTTTCTGAGCCGGCCTGTGTTAATGTACGGCTCTCACATCCAGCAAATATGTTTTTTGGCTGGTGCCGGTCATATTGAGATGTAACTACATGAAATGACTTTCAGTCACTGCGGATTTCGGCGTACCCCTCCTGAATCCCACACACCTCCGCTGGCACTACAGAGGAGAATTAATGCATGTAGGAGGCTCGTTATAGAATCCCAACGCTAGGAACCCCGGTAACCCTTCGTGGGCTGGACGCATACATTCTATACATCCACAGAGTTACATTCAGACTATAGGGGTGAGCCTTGTAAAAATCATTTACAGCCCCACAAACCTGTCTCAGAGCAGAGCCTAGGGCTACATTTACTTACTAAAATCATGTTCTCATTCCTGAACAACAGGGATGCGCCGAACTGCCCTGGGTAATGATTGGTGAGACTAAGGAAATGCTTCCTCCTGCCTGCAGCAGACCAATGACATCATTGCACGCACAGTTGTATATTGTGTCCAGTAGGGCTGAGCTGACCTGTCTTGGGTATAGTACAAGCAGGGTTCAGTGAACTTCAAAGTTTAGATATTCCAATGTTACAATGTCGCAGTCTGGACGTTGAGGGAGGGGAGACTGAAGAAATACTTCCTCCTGCCTGCAGCAGACTGATGACATTATCATGTAGACTGTTGCATGTTGTATCCGGTAGGATTGAGTTGAACTGCCCTGGGTCTGGTTTGAGCAATGCTCTGTGAACATTTCAAAAAGCTTGGATGTTATAATGTTACAATGTTGCAGTCTTACTACTGAGGGGAGAAGAGACTGGGGAAATGCTTCCTCCTGTCTGCAGCAAACCGATGTCATCATAGTAGACTGTTTTATATTATATCCAGTAGGGTTGAGCTTAACTGCCTTGGGTACGGTACAAGCAGGGTTCAGTAAACTTGAAAGAAGTTTGGCTGTCCCAATGTTACAATGTTGTAGTCTTATCACTGAGGGAGAAGATATTGAGGAAATACTTCATCTTGCCTGCAGCAGACTGATGACATCATCATGTAGACTGTTGCATGTTGTATCCGGTAGGATTGAGTTGAACTGCCCTGGGTCTGGTTTGAGCGGGGTTCTGTGAACATTTCAAAAAGCTTGGATGTTACAATGTTGTAGTCTTACCCCTGAGGGGAGAAGAGACTGGGGAAATGCTTCCTCCTGTCTGCAGCAAACTGATGTCATCATCGTAGACTGTTGTATATTATATCCAATAGGGTTGAGCCTAACTGCCTTGGGTACGGTACAAGCAGGGTTTGGTAAACTTGAAAGAAGTTTGGCTGTCCCAATGTTACAATGTTGTAGTCTTATCACTGGGGGAGAAGAGACTGAGGAAATACTTCATCTTGCCTGCAGCAGACTGATGACATCATCATGTAGACTGTTGTATCCAGTAGTATTGAGTTGAACTGCCCTGAGTTTGGTTTGAGCGGAGTTCTGAGAACTTCAAAAAAGTTTGGATGTTACAACGTTGCAGTCTTACCACTGAGGGGAGAAGAGACTGAGAAAATGCTTCCTCCTGCCTGCAGCAAACCAATGACATCATCATGTAGACTGTTGTATATTGTATCCAGTAGGGTTGAGCTGAACTGCCTTGGGTACAGTATGGGCAGGGTTTTGTGAACTTCAAAGAGGTTTGGATGTTCTGATGTTATAATGTTGCAGTCTGATCACTGGAGGAGAAGAGACTAAGGAAAAACTTCCTCTTGCCTGCAGCAGACTGATGACATCATCATGTAGACTGTTGTATGTTGTGTCCAAAAGGGTTGAGTTAAATGTCTTTTGGTTTGGTGAACTTCAAAGAAGTTTAGAGGCTAAACCAGAACCCCTTTGAAATCAATGGGACCTGAATGTGTCAAATTTTAAATGCCCATGTAGACTGTTGTATATTGTGTCCAGTCGGGTTGAGCTGAACTGCCTTGGGGTCTTTTGAGTAGGGATCAGAGAACTTCAAAAACGTTTGGATGTTCCAAAGTTACAATGTTGCAGCTTGATCATTAAGGGAGAAAAGATTGAGGAAATGCTTCATCTTGCCTGCAGCAGACTGATGACATTATTATATAGACTGCTGTGTGTTGTATCCAGTAGGATGGAGTTGAACTGCCCTGGGTTTGATTTGAGCACGGTTTTATAAACTTCAAAGAAGTTTGGATGTTACAATGTTGCAGTCTTATTACTGGGGGAGAGGAGACTGAGGAAATGCTTCCTCTTGCCTGCAGGAAACCAATGACATCATTATGTAGACTGCTGTATATTGTATCCAGTAGGGTTGAGCTGAACTGCCTTGGGTACAGTATCAGCAGGGTTCCGTGAACTTCAAAGACATTATCACCGGGGGGGGGGGGGGGGGGGAGGCTGACGAAATGTTTCCTCTTGCCTGCAGCAGACTGATGACATCATCATTTAGACTGTTGTATGTTGTATCCAAAAGGGTTGAGTTGAATGGCTCCTGGTTTGGTGAACTTCAAAGAAGTTTGGATGTTCCGATGTTACAATGTTGCATTCTGATCACCGGAGGGGGGGAGAAGAGACTAAGACCCCTTTCACACTGGGGCGGTTTGCAGGCGTTATTGCGCTAAAAATAGCGCCTGCAAACCGACCCAAAACAGCCTCCGCTGTTTGTTCAGTGTGAAAGCCCGAGGGCTTTCACACTGAAGCGGTGCGCTGGCAGGAGAAGAAAAAATCTCCTGCAAGCCGCATCTTTGGAGCGGTGAAGGAGCGGTGTATTCACCACTCCTAAACCGCTCCTGCCCATTGAAATCAATGGGACAGCGCGGCTATACCGCGGTAATACCGCGGCTATAGCCGCGCTATACGAGGGGTTTTAACCCTTTTTCGACCGCCAGCGGGGGGTTAAAACCGCACCGCTAGCGGCCGAATACCGCAGTAAAACAGTGCTAAAAATAGCGCTGTTTTACCGCCGACGCCCCCTACCGCCCCAGTGTGAAAGGGGCCTAAGGAAATGTTTCCTCTTGTCTGCAGCAGACTAATGACATCACCATGTAGACTGCTGTATCCAAAAGGCTTGAATTGAATGGCTCTTGGTTTGGTGAACTTCAAAGAAGTTTGGATGCTAAACCCGAACCCCTTGGAAATCAATGGAAGCTGAATGTGTCAAATTTAATTGGGCCAATAGGCAAGAGGGTGTAAAAAAAAAACATATCATGGGGAGGGGGGCATTTGGGCACTGCCCTGGGGAACACATACCGACGCAAAAACATTTTTTAAAAATTCAATTTGGCCAGGAATTATTTTTTTTTTTTTTACTGTTTAAAAGGAAACATTTAAAATACCCGATTCCTGGCTGTGAGATGGAAGCACTCATTACTCCAATAAGTAACCAGACATTGCATCTGCCCCCATTACGAGGCATGTTCTGACTGGACAAGGTGGAATATCACAATCTCCACCTCGTCCAATCAGAAATCACTGAAAAAAAATGACAAGTCGTTTTACTAATGGCAGTGAGGACATGACATCACTTCCGGTTTACCCGGACATCAACGGCGCAATTTTTTTAAAAATCGAAAGTATTCAAAAAGGCCGATCTTGGTGTTTCAAATGCTTTTAAGAGCAGAGGAGGGATTTGGCATCTTATAGACTCCAGATCTCTCCATAAAGATGTTTACAATCCTTGTGATAGCAATAATAGTGATTGATAAAAAAAAAATAAAATAAAAATAAATATATATATATATATATATATATATATATATATATATATATATATATATAAATATATATATATATATATAAAAGTATATATATATATATACAGTACATATACTGTGTATATATATGTGTATATATATATATATATATATATATATATATATATATATATATATATATATATATATATATATATATATATATATATATATATATATATATATATATATATATATATATATATATATATATATATATATATATATATAAATAAACAGTGCATTAAAAAATAAAATTAATTAATAATAGAAAAAAAAAATTTAAGTCCCGCCCCCCCCGTGCTAGCACACAAAGGCGAAAGTGCACGTTGGTCGCAAACAGCGATCGTCCCAAACATGCAAGGTATCGCCGCGAACGCCAGATCACGGGCAGTAGTTCTAGCACCAGACCTCCTATGTAAACCTAAAGTTGTAACCTGTTTAGGCTTTTAAAGCGTCACCTATGGATAGTAAAATGTACGCAGTTTGTCGCCTTTGCACGGGGCGTGAGCAATTTTAAAGTGTGACATGTTTGGTATCTATTTACTCAGCGTAACATCATCTTTTATATTTTAGAAAAATATTGGGTTATGTATTTTTTTTTTTTTTATCAAAAGTTGCAAAAAATTGCGTTTGAAAAACCATTGCATAAATAACGTGTGAACGGAGGCAAGACAAGGGGTGGGCAGGACGGGGGGTGCCCTGGGCACTGTGGTATCATATGAGGTGGGGATTTGTGCTAGGAGATTTTTTTTTTTTTTAGTAAGGATGTTCGGGGGTGCTTGTGCTAGGAGAGGGGGTGGGGGGGATATTTGACCCAGGAGGGGGATTTGAAGTAGGGAGGGAGAGAATGTGTACTTGGAGGAGAAATTTGAGGGGTGGAGGATTTGTGCTAGGAGGGTTGATTGGGGGGTGCTTTTTCTAGGAAGGGGGGATAATTGAACTGGGGGGAATTGAAGTAGGGAGGGAGAGAATGTTTACTTGGAGGGGAAATTGGAGGCGTGGAGGATTTGTACTAAGAAGGGTGATTTTTTTTTTGGGGGGGCGCAGGGGGAATTTATGCTTAGGGGTAATCATGCAGATTAGTGCCCAATTTTTTTTGGGGGGGTGGATTTTTGCTGACACATAATGCTCATACGTCTTGGGGGGGGGGCTCAGTTTGGCATGTTCGCCCTGGACTCTAGGTGACCTTGTCCCAACACTGCGTGTGATATACAAAATTGCAACACCCACCAATTTATTCTCTAGGGCCTCTGCTTTAAAAAAATATATATACTGTTTGGGGTTTCTAAGCAGGGGCGGACTGGCCATTCGGGCACTCGGGCACTGCCCGAGGGCCCCATGCCACTAAGGGGCCCCATCAGGGTTGCCAGCCTCAATAAAACCAGAGACAGTATGTAAAAATCTGTGTTTTTTTTTAAAATCCCAAGATTATAGCTGCCCCGCCCCTCCAGTACCTTTTCAGTGTGTGTATGTGTGTGTGTATTCTGTGTGTGTATACTGTGTGTGTAGTGTGTGTATATTGTGTGTCTGTGTGTGTATACTGTGTGGCCCCATAATCTATTGCCTGAGGGTTCCATAATCTCCTATTGCCCGGGGGCCCCATAATCTCCTATTGCCCGGGGGCCCCATAATCTCCTATTGCCCGGGGGCCCCATAATCTCCTATTGCCTGGGGGCCCCAGGAGTTGTCAGTCCGCCCCTGTTTCTAAGTAATTTTATATAAAAAAAATACTGATTGTTACATGTAAAAAAGTGCCAGAAAAGGCCTAGAGCTGGAGTGTATGTACTGTATTTCTTTCATGTTCTGAATTTAGATATTTAATTGGATCGCTCCTTTCGGCTATCGCCATCCACAAATAGCGAAAAACTCTGAAACATCTATAGATTTTTTTTTTTCTGTATATTTATTTTTGAATCCCCAGTGGAAGACAGTTTCTGCCTCGGAGATCCCTTGAATTGGAGGAATTGCCTCATTTGAGCGTATTAGCTGGCCGAACAATGGCTACATAGTTACCGTTTCTTGACATCCCCGATCTTCAGGAAAACACGGCAGCCAAAATAAAGATCTGAACTTTCTTTTTTTTTTTTTTTTCATCTGCAGACTCTAGTTAGCGACTCCGAAAGGAGGCAGCGAAAGTCAGAATGATGAATGCAGATGGTCTGAAATCCTTCCCGTCTACCTCCAATTCTGACTTCAAACCGCATTAATCCTAAACGAGCGTATTCCCCAATTCATTGTTCATCATCCGCGCGCTGACCGCCGCCTCGGGTTTTTTTTTTTTTTTCTACCAGCCTGAATGACCTCACTTTCTCTTCCCATTTTTAGAATATCGGTCCTATGTCCAGTATTTTTATTTTTCTTCTTCTGGAAAGTACTTGGGATGGTGGTGTCATAAATAAGGATAAGTGTAGCGCACTCCCTAAAGAGCCGCTGGGGAATTTTTGGTCCTATATCCCCCTTTGGAGCACACACAGCATTTCCCTCCACTAGTTCCAGGGAACAGTCTGGGGCACATGTGTCAAACACAAGGCCCGCGGGCCGAATCCAGCCCTCCAGGCCTTTTCATTCGGCCCTCGCACCTCTCCTGTAGCTAAAGCAACCCCCTCGTTTCCCCTCCACCTTGTCTCAGCAGTTGGCAGCAGAGAGGAGGACCTCTCTGTGCCTCTCTGTGCAGCCGCAGCATTCCCTCGCCTCTGCCTCCCCTGGTCTGAGCATTCAGCAGACTCCAGCCTTCCCCTGGTCCTCCTCAAGACCCTGGATTTTCTGCTTACCAGCTCCGCCAGTGGCGGCCCGTCCATTAAGGTCACACGGGCGCCACCCCCTCTATGATGCCACCCCCCCTCCTATATATATGTAGCAAGGTCTTTTACCTCTTTTGGTCTAATGAGAACCTCCAAGGCCAAAGATAGCTGACATCCTTCAATATGTGGTGGGTTGTGAGGCATAGTGGGTGCAAAGATAGTGAAAGTCATTGGGCGCCAGACACTTCTTGGATGTAAAAGAGGTTTTATTTCTTTTGACAGTCCTTTTTATGTATTTTTGGGGGGAAGAGGGTTAGGGCCAGGACACCCTTAGATAGTTGCAAACTCAATTGGCAGACTCCGAGACTTCAATAGGAGGACAGACGTACAGGAAAAGGCCCCCAGTAAAGTGCCACTTCTGCATGTGCAGGATTGCTGTCTCCTATGGTAACAATCCGATAACAGTTCCTAGCTCAACGTATCAGTCCTTTCAGCTCCACTACAACTGATCCTTGTAGTTCTTCAACACTGAGCTCCTGGTCTCTCACTGGACCCTCTGATTCACTGTCTTTGAATCCCTTGAGCTCCTCCAAGGTTGGCGGTGGTATCTCCCTCAAGCGTCACCCATGCTTCTCTGCTGGGTCCCTAGCTTGGCACTCCAGATACTCTTCAAGCTTCACCCCTGCCAACCAGGTCTGTCCCTGGCTTGACACACAAGGCTGCTCTGCAAGTGTCTCTTCCGCTGGTTGGGCCCCTGACTTGATCACCGCCTGAAGTTTCCCGATTCTCCACTGTGCCCTTCGGTGAGATTATGGTTCCGGTACTTGCTTCAGTTACTCACTGTGGTCCCTGGTAAAGGTCCTTTGTGGCGACAGATTCCCTTCTACCTCCGACCACTGACAGGTTCTCCGGCTGAGAGAACAGCCACTTTTGGTTGGACTGCAAGCTGCAATCCCAACTCGGCGCTGCTCTCTCACTTCTGGATAAGCCCCCACACAGCCTGGCAGCCAAATGCCCCCGGGATAGGCCCAATCTCTGACCTAGCAGCCCGGTAATAGTGCAAGGAATAGTGCCCCATCATTGGTGTCAGTGGGGGGGAATAGTGCCCCATCATTGGTGTCAGTGGGAGGAATAGTGCCCCATCATTGGTGTCAGTGAGAGGAATAGTGCCTCACCATTGGTGTCAGTGAGAGGAATAGTGCCCCGTCATTGGTGTCAGTGAGAGGAATAGTGCCTCATCATTGGTGTCAGTGGGAGGAATAGTGCCCCATCATTGGTAATAGTGGAAGGAATAGCGCCTAACTGTTGATGTCAGTGGAAGAAAATGTGCCTCATTATGTCAGAGAGAAGAATAGTCCCTCATATCAGTGGGAGAAACGATGCCCTAGAGCTAGATAAAGGCAAGCAAAGGGCCGCAATTTGGGCACCATTGCTATATAGAACAAAGGTTACATAAACATGCATTACCATATTAGTCAAGCATGCATGTTTGTGCCGCAGCAGTCCAACATCCATGGCACTAGCCTGGTGTCAGATGAAAATCGTGAACTTCTTCGACACCTACTACACCCATTTTCCTGTTTAATATTTCCATTGGAGGACACAGTAGGCTGACTCTTTTAGCCCCGAAGACTCATAATATGACGAACAAATGCACAATTTAAAAGAAAAAAAAGCATGTTTTTGCAAGCCTTTAGTCTGGCTGTCAAGGAGAAGACTCTCTTGTCCACTCTCGTTTTCATTTTCTAACCAACAAATTCTTCTGACAAATGCAAAACCTCAACATCTCTGCGAGCAGGGGGTCCCAATCACACGGCGTCTAGTGGGACAGCTCTGCGGGACTCATGAGTGGAGGAATGTTTAAGCTGTATATACTTTTTTACACAGGCGCTATTTTACTGTTAAATGTTATGGATGGTGGAGGAGGGGGAAACCTCCTTCGACTGCAGCAGTAATTATGTACACTTGATTGCCTGGGATTTCATACAGACTCGAAGAAACATCGAAGGATTTTGTGGTGCGGGCGAGTCTGATTAAGCCAGTGCATTAGGACGTTGGTGTTAATCCCCGTTCTTAGCTTACAGAGTGTTTCATAGCACTTTTTGGAAATAAAATGAGAAAAAAAGAAAAAAAAGAATGTAGCGTGACTGCATAGTCTCTTGGCTATAGGAGGGGTGTTTGCCTCTCCTTCTAAAGGCATTATCTCATCCACTGTGATGCCCATCTGATGAGTGAACGTTGGGTACCGCAAGCCACAGAAGAGCGTGTGAAACGTCTTCAACCCTGGAGGCCAGTGGCTATCTGAGGATGGCTCGTGTTCAAAACTTGTGGTTTATGAAGTCAACTTTAATCTCCAGGCCAGCCAAGGCGTCGTGCTTGAGCACCACCGAGTAGAGCACGTTTGCTGACCCTCGCTGTGGAAACTTTTGGGTTTGGTTCATGCTCCTGTCCCTGGTTTTTCTAGGGAGAAGGATGGGTTGGGTTCCAGGGTATTTGAGGACAACCTTGTCACAGAGTTCTCTAGTGTGCAAGTCGTGCGTCGAAACCAGGGCTGGGTGAATTCTTATGGATCGTGACCCTCCTACTGTTTTAGAAGTTCAGCTCTTTACGCCCAAGAGTTGAATAAAATTTACACCCTTGATGTTTTAATTTGGGGTTGGATCGTTTCGGGTTGATTCACCAACTTTGCAAAGCTCTTGGGGATACCAACAGTGAGATTTCTGCGCTCCTGATTTCCTCAGTTTACGCCCTGCTGTTACCATAAGAAGGAACTCTCAGTCTGGCTGCTGAATTTTATAATTTGTTCACACACCACACAATCAAAGATAACTTATCGTAAAAATGAAAACCCTTTATAACAATAGGCATCACAGGGTACTCGGTATTGGCTGAAAGGCCTCTTCTGTGTGCCCACCTGTCTGATTTCAATTTGCTGCTAAGGGCTTTACTTCTTTAACTTCTGGGCTCTCATCTCTGACCTCATGAGAAGGAAGTGTCACCAGCACACCAGGATCTCCAAAATCGGGTCCAAAACTTCAATCACATAGTATCAAACAAATAAATAGAAGCTCATCTCTGACCTCTCGCCTATCATCAATCCCATAAAAACAAAACATCTTTATAGGCATCCTATACACCAGCCATTCTCCACCTGGGTTCTGTGGAACCCTAGGGTTCCTCCAGGGGAGGCTAGGAGTTCCTTGAGCTGTGGCTAACTGTTCTCCCATCTGATGGTACCTGCTTAGTTGGCAGAGCCAGTGCCATGACTGCAAGGGTGTCATTCTGGTCACCTCTATAAGAGAGGCACTCTTCCCACTTAGCACCACCAATGAAAGGGCATTTTTCCAATGACTCCCAATGGAGTAAACTTACCAGGCATTTCCTGAGACCTGAAAATAATTTCAAGGGCTCCTCTGGGGAAAAACAGTTGAAAAAGACTGCTACTGTATATGCTAAACCACTTGTAACGTGCCCCTAGCTTTACGCCTGACTCTTAAACTAACCTTTAAAATTAACCCTTATAACCTAACTCACTCTCTGTAAACCAACACTAAATAGATAACCTTATCCTTTAATTCCTAATCTCCACCAACTCTAATTCGTTTACACATAACCCAACCTATAACATGAACCCTTAACATACCTCTCACTAATGTTTAACCCCTAAAAGTTCAGCCTAACTTTGACTCAACCCTTAACTAACATCTTATGCTCCGTACACACAATCGGACTTTCCGACAACAAAACCATGGAATTTTGTTTGAAGGTCGGTCCAACTTGTCTTGCATACACACGGTCACACAAATGTTGGCCAACAATTACGAACGTGGGAAGGTGGTGACGTACAAGACGTACGTGATATCTCAATTACGGTCGCTAGTTTTACAAGACCGAGTGCTTCCGGCTTGTACTTGATTCTGAGCATGCGTGAAATTTTGTGCGTCGGACTTGTGTACACGCGATCTGACTTTCCGACAACAAACATTTGTTGGCGGAAAATTTGAGAACCTGCTAGCCAACATTTGTTGGCGGAACGTCCAACAACAAATGTTCAAATGGAGCATACACAACGGTCGGACTTTCCGCCAACAAGCTCACATCCAACATTTATTGTCGGAAAATCTGATCGTGTGTACGGGGCATAACACCACCTAACCCTAATTCTATAAACCTCATCAAACACCAGGAGACTCATTACCAGGAAAGCATTAAGGCCCCACATTGAGATGGCTATGCCAAAACACACTCATCCATCCACCATTTGGGGTGCGCCTAATCGCCATTAAATATAATCTAATTGGACATGGCCAGGTGGGTGAGTAGTCATCAAACTTAAGTGAAACCATTTTGATACTTGATAGGGTACACAGGCTTTTCTGAGCAATTGCGGTCATAGTGGACACCTTGTGATTCCTATTTTTAAGAGTTTGAAATGACTGACGGGATCATCTTGAAGCACGCTATTGCTTTGCTATGAAAGTTCTACTTTTTGAAAGGTTATTTCTGCCCAGAGACACCTGTCCCTATTGTGATCTGAGGTAGCTCGGGAATGACCACCAGCCAGTTTGGTAAAAGTAAAACAGTTCATTTATTTGAAAATGGATAAACAAAAGACAGCTTGCTTCAGCCAAAATCAATGGACACTCCAAAGTCCTGGTACCCCAAAAACTAAACAGCAGCCTCACCACCAATCTTTTTGGTACTGGGGTCAGGCTCCTCAGTGGTAAGGGTGCCAGACAGGCCACACAAGGTGTGGTCTGATGAAGGAGCCGTGCATGCTCCGAAATGCATTACCGCCCACCACCTTCACCTGATGATACATCGGCTGCGTGCGTTCCAGCTTGGTTCCCGAACCTGGGCCGCCTCATCGCATCTTCACCTCCTCGAATCTAACAGCTGCAGGACAGCTCTCTCTCCCCAGACAGACGAGGATTACAGCGATCTGCATGAGGACTAATCATTATATGCCTATAACCTCTTACTCTCTTGTAAGTGTTTTTAATCCCGTTGTGCCTGTAATAAATCTTTTAACCACTGCACTTAGAGGCGCCTTTCTCTTTCCTTTACACACAAGGGGTCAGCTTGCCTGGGAGCTCACACTTTACTCACTCTCTCTCCACTCACTTCCATGACACGGGTGCTGATTTCCCTCTGCCGTCTTTTTAAACCTCCCCCTGCCAGGCGCTTAACTCCTTTGGGACCAGAAAAAGAAGGGCAGGCGGGACTTTTAAAGGTTCTAAAAAATATAAAATAGACAATTAATTAGAAAAAAATATAAATTTTATTTAAACAATTCTTAAAAATCGCAAAAAACATTTACAAGAGTCATGCAATATTTCTTTGGACATGTAACAACTACCTCTTTCTCTACATGTTTCGCTCAGAAGAGCTTCTTCAGGAGTTTTTGGAAGTGTCGCATGAAGTAATATACACTATAAAGAAAACAACAGTTGTAAGTGAAAATGCTTAAAATTTGGGATAAATAAAATCACATGGCATGTCAGTAGGACATACCTGTATAGATACAAGTATATAGTGGGAAAAATAAATTACACACTTTGTAGAGTACATTAGGTACAAAATAATGATAAACTGAAAAGGAATGCCTACCGGATGCTTGTATTCATTCGGGACCAGAGTCCTAGTGGTCACGGGTCCCTGATAGGAACTTACCAAGTCCAGGGTCCCTGATAGGAACTTACCAATTCAGAGAGAACTGATAATCAGTCCTCTCTTCCAACCGGATTATCCTTGAACCCCTCCCCAAGTTTCAAGTCCCAAGTACTCAACCAAGTCTTTTAACTGTCCCGAACTGTCCCCCTTAAAGGGACCACCACTCAAATATTGGGGCAATATACCTGCCATTCAGGACACACTCCCAGTGTCCTGTACACTATGTAATAGCACTTGGGTCAGACAAGTGGCCGTCTGGGGACCATGCACTGCATTTTGGGAAGTCTTATTTGTTCTGCCATACCTATATGTTCTAATCAGGGCCTGAAAAGGCACTAAAGCTGTTTGATCAGCAGGAAATTGTGATATAATATAGTATTTTCAGAAGGAGACACAAACAGTGGCAGCTTACATATTCCTTTCAGCACAGTAATCCTGTAATTGGAAATGTAGTCAAGCCAAAGGTGGGTACCAGGAGCCCCCCTGAGCAAGACACCAGGAGAAGAACAAGAAACAGAAGACAAAGCAGAGGGTCAAAGCAATGGTCAGGGCAGACTGAGTTTACTCAAGGTCAAAGCTGGCATCAGGTAACCATCAAAGCCTACTATTGAAGCCGATTTCTTAGGTTGGCGGTGCCTTAAAATGAGCAACCAGACTTGGAAGAAATTTGAACTATTGTAGACACTTCAGCAATACTCACTGGTGGACACTTTGAGAGTTGCAGACAGAGGCAGGCTGCTGAGGGGAGACTGAGCCATAGTTAGAGGGAAAACTAGAAGATTCAGTGGAAAAGAAGACCACATAAAACTTATGGGTTAAGGGCAAGAAGTTAGAGATCACCCAATAGATGGTGAATTTACAGAAGCCCACCCAACGTGGGGACTGCATGACCAACGAACAACCAATTAATCTATGGGTGACCATGAGGGCATCAGTCAGAAAGGTAAGTGATAGGCAAGATCCTTATACTATACTAGGATGGTCAAACTACTTTTGCCATACTCATTCTTTTATGTTGTAGGTTCAGCAAATTCTGGAATCCCAAAAATGAACTTGGAACCTCAGACTGTGTGGAATTGAATACATTTAATTTCTAGGAATCCGGTGAACCCAAAAAATAATTGCGGCACATCTGAGTTCCTGACCCACGACTTGCTCCCCTAGGCATAAACCCACTCATCTTGCTCTAGACCTTCCACAACACTCAATTCCTTGGCCTCCTCACCCGATCCTGTGACTTTTTATCCAGCCTTTCTCGTGTCTAGGGCCCTTCAGCAGATGGTTGATAGAAGAGAAACCTTGGACTTGCATGAACTTTATTTATCGCTAATAATCCCACTGCTGTGCTTCATGCCTTATAATATTCAAAAGACAAAGAGTTAAAGAGTCTTGCTTTGGCTGCCTAACCGCTAATGGTTTGCGGAGGGGGGGGGCATGAGTGGGCGAAAATCCTCAGGCTTGTGCTGTGTAATGAAAATGACCATCTGATTTTAGTTACGGGCATGTGGGTGTCTGTTGAAAAAAAAAAGGCAGTAGATGACAGCTTCACCTCTACATTTCATCCATCAAAATACGACTCCCAATAGCTCTAATCCGGCCTGACTGCTCCATTAACCCCCTAGTAGTGAGGCTGGATTGGCTACTGAATGGTTAAGTGTGAAATTCATGTTTTCGAGGTACAGTGGCTTCTGCGTCTACGACTGGAGATGATCTACCGGTACTTATACTGTGGAACTTTTTCTTAAAGAGAACCATCATGCACCCCACTCTTAGGATTGCTCCCCCTGCTGGGCTAGCCATGGAACAGCAATGCAGGTAACACACAAAGAGGTGGCCATGTTTCGGTCATGAGCTTCAGTACTTGACTTCAATGCTTTTTTTTTTTGACCCTGGCTGACCTTCTGGTCCCTGATGTTACCTGCTTCCACATGGGCCTGGGAGACAACTCTGCCTGGACACCTCCTGCCCCGTCTATTTCCTATTATAACTCCATTATAACTTGTCTTGATGCAATATCACCACACACAACAATACAAAAATGGCACAAAACATGTCCCAACCAATAAAAGATGGTGATTTGCCCTTCATGAGGGCACTTGGGTTGGTTTGCTAAAGGCAAATAGACTGTGCAGTTTGCAAGGGCATTTCCTCCAGAACTTAGTAAATGAGGTGAAGCTTCACTTTACAAAGAATACCCAATCACATGCACGAAAAAAAAAAACTGCATTTTTGCTTGCATGGGATTGGATGATGGAAGTGCACAGTCTACCCTGTTTCCCCGAAAATAAGAGCTTTTGTCGGTAAAGGCTGCAATATAAGCCCTACCCCCCAAATAAGCCCTACCCTGAAAATAAGACCTACTAGGGCTTATTTGGGGGGTAGGGCTTATATTGCAGCCATCACCGACAATCACGCTAGGTCTTATTTTCAGGGAAACAGGGTATTTGCCTTCAGTAAATCAGCCCCTGTGTACATTGCAAGTGCAGTTGCACTCCGCAAGGGAATTTGCTCCAGAGCTTAGTAAATGAGGGGAAGCTCTGCTGGCTTCCATCATCCAATCACGTGCAAGCAAAAATGCTGTTTCTTTATTTTCCTTGCATGTGATTGGGTATTCTTTGCAAAGTGAAGCTTTACCCCATTTACTAAGCTCTGCAGCAACTGCACTTGCAAAGTGCACAGTCTGTTTGCCTTTAGCAAATCAACCCCTCTATGTAGAATGTTATAGTCGCCATGCCTACAATACATTACAATCGGTGATGAGTGGAGTGTTTTTGGTGAAGGATTGGCGAAATGTCATTCAAATGTAAATTCTCAATTTTGTGTATTTAGATACATACTGTAAGGGAAGTTTTTGGGAAAGAAAAAAAAAACACTCTTTTTTTCTTAAATGAGAGGGTGTTTTTTTTTTTTTCTTTTAGAGAGGGAGGTTACTTAGGGTCATTTCATTTATTTTATTTAGGGGTTGTAAAGGAAATTTGTAAGTTCTGTATATAACTGTATTCTATTTTGTATGTATTGCACACTACCCTGACTGTGCACACGGCACTAATAATGTTTTTATTACATGTTTGCATTCTTTCGAGTCCTGATTAGAATTAGCCTGCCTATGTTACGCCCCTTGTTGCCATAAAAGTACAACTGTAATATTAATGTGATACCTACGTAATCATGTGTATAAAAACCTTCAATTGCATCATAATAAAGCAGAACAGTTATTTGGAAAGATGCTGAGTGTATCTTTTGTGTCTGTTCCCTACTGCAGTAGTTATTAATAATTTGGAACCACTAATCAATATGAGGATAGGAGTTGCCTATCTATAAATTCCCATGTCAAGGTCTATTTATCATTTTTTTTTACCCATGATTCACACATTTCTCTAACCAAATCCAATGTGAAAAATATGTGAATCTTAGGTGAAAGTTGCATTTTTTTTACTTATTTGTGTATTTGACCATTGTTTGATTTTTCCTTATTTTTTACACATCTGTATAAAAAAAGTAAAATATTGGGGTTGGTTTACTAAAACTGGAGAGTGCAAAATCTGGTGCAGCTCTACATAGAAACCAATCAGTTTCCAGATTTTTTCTTTGTCAAAGCTTAATTGAACAAGCCGAATGGTAGAAGCTGATTGGCTACCATACACAGCTTTTGCACTCTACAGCTTTAATAAATTAACCCCAATGAGTTTAGTGGGGGGGTTCGAGCTGCAAACAACCACACACCCCCCTCCTAGGCGGCCAGTAGTACCTCCCCCACCCACTCGCTGTCTGTAGGTTGGCCCAGCACTTACCCCATCTAGGTGGCAGGTTGTGGGTGGTGAACGGTGGACAGTGGCTCCCGTGTCCTCGCCTCCATCACGATGGCTTCCGCCATGCGTCTCCTCCCCTCCGCCTAGGCATCCAATAAGATCGCTTGTACTGTAATATGGGAAAGTTCCCCCAGGGGGCTTTAAAGCAACAATACAGGCAAATTCAAAGGGAATTGTATAAGGGATCATACAATGGTTTTTAAAATTCTGGTCAGGAGATCTCTCTTTTCACCTTTCAGCAGTAACTATACCTTGTATATATGAAATTGAATACATGTTGGAATATCCCTTTTTGTTATTTGAGATACTAAATATATCTCTTTATAGCAAACCAACCCCCTGGAGAAGACCACATGGGTCAAAACGCGTTGGAGTATCATCACAACAGACCAATGATATGTGATACTGTAATTTTGTGTTTGCATTTCTGTAATGTGGAATTTTTTTGTTATCCCCTAACCAGAGCCTACTTTTTTAATGGCAACATGCCATTTACCTTCACATGTTCCCAATAAAATACTTTTATACAATTCCCTTTCAATTTGCCTGTATTGCTGCTTTAAAGCCCCCTGGGGGAACTTTCCCATATTACATTATTTGTTTTGGGGTGTGCAGCCTCTATACCTCTCCTATATGTGTCTTTCTCATGCTATAGGATCGCTTGTACTTTCAGCCAATCGGGTGACGGGTCTCAAGACCCGCTTCCTGATTGGCTGGGAGGATGATCAGTGTTACAATAGCGAATATTATTTGTTATTGTCACACAACTGGGTGGGCTCGGTTCACACTGCTCTGCCTCCCGGGCTCATCCTATTTTAAAGCCTATTAGAGCCTCTGGCTCCAATCAGGTGCTTCAAACCCCCCCCCCTCATTGAAATCCATGCATCTGGCGTCCTGCATGGGGGTTGATGCATGGATAGGGGGGGCGGCACCCGTGCGCCCTTAATGGACAGGCTGCCCCTGTTGGGGGGGGCGATGGGTGAAAGGAGCTTTCATAGACCTCAGGAGTGATTTAGAGCCCACTGCAACCTTAAAATCATTTAAACACCATTGTTTCTCCTTGCCAATTGAATAAAATGCATTTGCAAGCGCTGCGTAAACTGTTGGCGCTATATAAATCCTGTATTATAATAATAATTTTGCCAAAATGGCAACAGCTCACAGAAATTGCCCGAATTTTTGCCAAAATTTTGAAGAAATTAAAACAATTTTTTTTTCTCATCGCTAATCACAATTGGTTTTGACATTTGAAAAATGCCCATAAGCAAATACAATGAGATCGAACCAATGTTAGACAGCAATATGCATTTACTAGGCAATAAATATCACACAATATTCAGTTGCAGACAGTGTTGCTTACTATACTTCAGTTATGAATGAACTCAGTGAGTGATCAGGACCGAAAAGAAGGGGCTGGTGACATATTTACCGAGCCTTCCCTTACTCTCCATCCTAAAGGATCTTATTGTGTGCTTGAAGCTGCCGGTGGAAAGGAGAGGAGGGAAGCCGGAAGCACTGCAGAGGTAGGGGGGAACAGAGGGGGGGAGGGGGGGGCTGGGCAGCAGGGGGGAAATGTATGGTGCACAGGAAGGATGATCGGTGCGGACAATTACTGGAGCCAATCCCCTATTTGGCTCTCTCTGCAGCAGCTAAAAGCCGGCAAAAGGGAGAGGAGTAGAAGCCAGCTTTCAGCTGCTGCAGAGAGAGCCATATAAGAGATTGGTTCCAGTAATTACCCCCAGCCCTGCCGGTCACCCTCCCTGTCCACATCCAATTCACCCCAAGCCAGCCCAGGGCCCCCCTGCTGGCCTGGGCCCCATACAGGTACCCCCTTATCCACAGCCATTGTTGCAGAATCTAGTTCTTAGCCTCCTGTGCCATGAGCAATTTCTCCTTAAGTCTTCCAGAGTCATGCCACTACTTGTATGTGTAGGGACCCTGCCTTAAGCAGTAGTATCCTCAGTTTATGTTGTATGAGCCTGAGCAGTGTTTATATTTCGGTACTCTACTGGTGTTCCTAGCCCTAGCAATTGATTGCTTCTGCCTGCGACCTAAATACCACATTTGGAACGCCGTCAAAACCCAGAGACCGAACTCCCACAGCCTTCAGGCTAAGGGTGCATGCTGCCAAAAAGCCCACCCAAGGCAGTGCATAATCATGGAATGACTCAAAAGAATAATGCCACATCCCTGTATATTGTCAAGCAACGAGAAAAAAGAAAAAAATGTGCTAATGGGATTTTTGAGGCACAAAATATATCTAAAAACTTTTGATGTCATGGACAATAGAGTTAATGCATCATCACAGGGTGGCCACATATTCCCATATCTTTCCACAAAACACCATATAATACAAGTATTAAAACATCAAAATGTGATAAAGCAACGTATTATATCAAAGGTGGCTGTTTGCTTATGACACAACGCGTTTCATGGACTTGATCCACTTCCTCAGGAGATATCAAGGCGCTTATTCACTTAATAATCTATACAAAAAAACAACCAAAATTATTCAAAATTCTTAATTCTGGTATATGGATTGTTAGGGTAAAGCTTCTAGGCAAACATGGGGGGGGGGGCCTGTAGGCCGGAAACCAACTGAGGGCCTACAGATAGCAGCACCAAACCCCACGGTTCCTCCTCCATAAACATCCCTGTTATATACCCCAGTTCTAGAACTATATAGACAATTAATGCTCATTATTTAAAACCTTAACAGGGAACCAAATTGGGCATCACAAAACATTAATACACTAGTACCTTAGAAAAAGCAATGTGCTTCCTCCAAGGCAGTGTATACATGAAAATAAGAAAGTGCCGCTATCCCAACCAGCCACTGTAGTGCAGATATCAAAGTGGCTTCAAAATGCGTGTGCCTCCGCCAAAGGCCACGCCCTCTGGCGCAATTCACCCGATGGGCAGGGCAGAGGGTGTGGCCTTTGGCGGAGACTCATAGGCTGAAGCTGTTTTGATGTCTGTAAAACAGTGGCTGGTTGGGAGAGCCACTCTTTCTTATTTTCATGATTGCTTATGCCTGTTGCTGTAGTGGTGGCTTAGTGTGGTAAAGGTCAGTGGCCAAGTTATGACTATTTATCCTCAATAACCAAGCACTTAGGAGACCGCTCAGTGATGTGAACTGTGGGAGGCAATAAATATTTGGAGTAACCTTCCTCAGCGTTCTCTCTGCCCGGGGTTCTGGCCTTGGTGGAAGTGTTTTGAGAAATTCCCGGACTGTTGGGTCCATGGTGGTGTGTTGTGTTCAATATAAGCTGTGCTAGGGCTGCACATGGAGCACTGAAAAAAAAAAAAAAAGCACCTTTGGATGCCCCCATAGAGTAAGTAGCATTGAAATGGCCGTGTGGGGGAAGCACACACTAGAATAGCCTTTGTCAGCCAGGGTTCCATGGAACCCTAGGGTTCCTTCAAAGGTTGAATGAAAAAAAAAAAAAAAACGGACTCACCTATGGCCAGCCTAAGCCTATTAGGCCATTCCATCTCTGACCATTGGGCAGAAAACTCTGGAGCTGGAATAGTAGGGTCCATTTTTCTGGATTGCCATTGCAACAAGACCATTCATGAGAATTCACTAGTATCACCTTTAGTTGGCCAGCACCAAAGACTGCCCCTCCAAGAAGTACTCCTTCCACAAACATTACATCATATCACCTCCTCTAGGCTTTTTATGACCAAAGTTTATTTACAGACATCTGTCCATTTTTTTGTAGACCCCGGTGTGTGTTTATTTACTGGAACCACATTTCAGTTCTCATGTCAAGACCAGATTGTACATATTAGATCACAAGTTGGAGAGAAGGAAGAGAAGCTGGAGCATTGTAGGATGGTCTGAGTGTTTGTGATTCTGGAGGTGTTGGTGTTCATATTAAAGACGGGAAATCCAGACAGTAGAACTGGGAAATGTCCAATGATATTGCAATTTTGTACATCTGTTATTACAGTCACATCCTGCATGCAAAATGTTATTATATTTGTTTGCCTGTCCTTGTATCTATCCAACTTATAAACAAAAAAAAATTCTACTGCTAATCTGAAGTCCTTAAATAGATAAGAAATATACTCCACTGCTATATTGTAGATTATGATATAAAGCCAGGGCTTCTTTTCAGCAGGAACCTGGAGGGAACACTGGCACCTCCAGCCATGAACATACAGTATCGCACAAAAGTCAGTACACCCCTCACATTTTTGTAAATATTTTCTTCTATCTTTTCATGTGACAACACTGAAGAAATGACACTTTGCTACAATGTAAAGTAGTGAGTGTACAGCTTGTATAACAGTGTAAATTTGCTGTCCCCTCAAAATAACTCAACACACAGCCATTAATGTGTAAACCGCTGGCAACAAAAGTCAGTACACCCCTAAGTGAAAATGTCTAAATTGGGCCCAAAGTGTCAATATTTTGTGTGGCCACCATTATTTTCCAGCACTGCCTTAACCCTCTTGGGCATGGAGTTCCCCAGAGCTTCACAGGTTGCCACTGGAGTCCTCTTCCCCTCCTCCATGATGACATCACAGAGCTGGTGGATGTCAGAGACCTTGCGCTCCTCCACCTTCCGTTTGAGGATGTCCCACAGATGGTCAATAGGGTTTAGGTCTGGAGACATGCTTGGCCAGTCTATCACCTTTACCCTCAGCTTCTTTAGCAAGACAGTGGTTGTCTTGGAGGTGTGTTTGTGGTGGTTATCATGTTGGAATACTGCCCTGCGGCCCAGTCTCCGAAGAGAGGGGATCATGCTCTGCTTCAGTATGTCACAGTACATTTTGGCATTCATGGTTCCCTCAATGAACTGTAGCTGCCCAGTGCTGGCAGCACTCATGCAGCCCCAGACCATGACACTCCCACCACCATGCTTGACTGTAGACAAGACAAACTTGTCTTTGTACTCCTCACCTGGTTGCCGCGACACATGCCCTACACCATCTGAACCAAATATGTTTATCTTGGTCTCATCAGACCACAGGACTTGGTTCCAGTAATCCAAGTCCTTAGTTTACTGGTCTTCAGCAAAATGTTTGCAGGCTTTCTTGTGCATCATCTTTAGAAGAGGCTTCCTTTTGGGACGACAGCCATGCAGACCAATTTGATGCAGTGTGCGGCGTATGGTCTGAGCACTGACAGGCTGACCCCCCACCCCTTCATCCTCTGCAGCAATGCTGGCAGCACTCATATGTCTATTTCCCAAAGACAACCTCTGGATATGACGCTGAGCACGTGACCTCAACTTCTTTGGTTGACCATGGCGAGGCCTGTTCTGAGTGGAACCTGTCCTGGTACACCGCTGTATGGTCTCGGCCACCGTGCTGCAGCTCAGTTTCAGGGTCTTGGCAATCTTCTTATAGCCTAGGCCATCTTTATGTAGAGCAACAATTCTTTTTTTTCAGATCCTCAGAGAGTTCTCTGCCATGAGGTGCCATGTAGAACTTCCAGTGACCGGTACGAGAGAGTGAGAGCGATAACACCAAATTTAACACACCTGCTCCCCATTCACACCTGAGACCTTGTAACACTAACGAGTCACATGACAACGGGGAAGGAAAATGGCTAATTGGGCCCAATTTGGACATTTTCACTTAGGGGTTTACTCACTTTTGTTGCCAGCGGTTTAGACATGAATGGCTGTGTGTTGAGTTATTTTGAGGGGACAGCAAATTTACACTGTTATGCAAGCTGTACACTCACTACTTTACATTGTAGCAAAGTGTCATTTCTTCAGTGTTGTCACATGAAAAGATATAATAAAATATTTACAAAAATGTGAGGGGTGTACTCACTTTTGTGAGATACTGTACATTATATTACCAAAAGTATTTGGACACCTGCCTTTACACGCACATGAACTTTAATGGCATCCTAGTCTTAGTCCGTAGGGTGCAATATTTAACTGGGTGCCTATTTAACTGGGTGTAGGACTCAGTCTGAGCGTGCTCAGTCTGAGGCTGTGGAAATCGGTGTAAGTGGAGCTGGTATAAGTGGGAGTTAAAAACCAAAGTTAGAGTGTACAAGTCTTGCTGTTTGTTTGCTGTTTGTTTGCTGTTTGCTTGCTGTTTGCTTGCTGTTTGTTTGCTGTTTGTTTGCTTGCTGTTTGCTTGCTGTTTGTTTGCTGTTTGTTTGCTTGCTGTTTGTTTGCTGTTTGTTTGCTTGCTGTTTGTTTGTTTGCTGTTTGTTTGCTGTTTGTTTGCTTGCTGTTTGTTTGCTGTTTGTTTGCTGGGTTGCATTTTTGGGGCTTTTCCTTTTAGTTTTTCATTTGCCTTTTGCTGTCACTTTTTAAATAGCTTTTTTTTTTTCTCTGGTTCCATCAGTCTATCAATTAAGGGGGGGGGGGGTGGTTAATTGCTCACAGGTGCCTATTTAACTGGGTGTAGGACTCAGTCTGAGCGTGCTCAGTCTGAGGCTGTGGAACTTGGTGTAAGTGGAGCTGGTATAAGTGGGAGTTAAAAACCAGAGTTTAAAACAGGAGGTTATAACAGGGGTCATAGTACCTGTGTAGTGTGAGTATCTGAGTGTTGTCTGAGTAGTGTGTGTGGATCGTTAGTACTTGTGTATTGTGTACTGTATACTTGAGTATTGCGAGTGCACGTAGGTCTGCGACTGTTCTGCGATTGCGCGTAGGTCTGTGAGTACCTGTGTATTGTCTTGTTGTGTACCTGTGTATTGTCTTGAGTATTAGTGCCAGGAAGCTAGCTGTTAGGTAATTTGGACAGGGTAAAAACCCCAAATCCGTACTATATTTAATAGGTACGATGCCCGGCGGGTGTGGAGAGGCGACTCTTTGTACATCTTGCCGCATGTATGCGTTCCTTGATCATCCGATCGAGGGCGAATACTGCTGTGCAAAATGTAAGCACATTGTTTCCCTGAAAGCCCAGGTTCTGAATCTGGGGAAGCAACTGTCAGCACTGAGAAGTCCCTCCATACTAAAGGTGAGCCAGGAACGTACACGGCAGGTGCCGGCAGGGGCCAGCACAGAAGCGGGTGGAGACAAAGAGGTGCAGGCACTAGCAAAGAGTAGATGGGTGACAGTCAGGAGGGGTAGAGAGGGAAGTGCCGGAGAGGCCGATCCAGGACTGGAGCATCCCAATAAGTACGCTCCATTGAGTGACATTGGTGAAACCAGTCAGGGACCAGAACTGCTGGAGATGAGGGACTCTCCTAGCTGCCAGGGGAAGAACTCCTCCAGTGAGAGTGGGGGGGCAGCAAAGAGAAAGGAAAGACAGATTCTGGTGGTAGGGGACTCAATTCTTAGAAGGACAGAGAGGGCAATCTGTAACCAAGACCTGAAGCGCCGAACAGTATGTTGTCTACCGGGCGCTCGGGTTCGGCACATCACGGATCTTGTGGACAGATTACTGGGAGGGGCTGGGGAAGACCCGGCTGTCATGGTGCACGTTGGCACCAATGACAAAGTCAGAGGCAGATGGAGTGTCCTAAAGAACGATTTTAGGGACTTAGGAGCTAAATTGAGGAAAAGGACCTCCAAGGTAGTGTTCTCAGGAATACTACCGGTACATCGAGCCACACCAGAAAGGCAGAGGGAGATTAGGGAAGTAAACAAGAGGCTGAAGAGCTGGTGTAGTAAGGAGGGGTTTGGGTTCCTGGAGGACTGGGCCGACTTCTCAATCGGTAACCGGTTCTATAGAAGGGACAGACTGCACCTAAATGAGGAGGGTGCAGATCTGCTGGGAATGAAGATGGCCAAAAAGTTAGAGGGGTTTTTAAACTAGGCGATGGGGGGGAGGGTCCAGAGACAGAGATAGCCAGCGCGGAAGATATTCCAGAGGGTAGTATTGGGGGCATTAGTGATAGGTTAACCAAAGCACAAAAACACAAGGTGAGTATAGTAGCAAGTCCTAGTTGCAATCTTGAAACACCCAATACGAGGACAATATGCGACCGGTCTAAACTATGTTGCATGTTCACCAATGCCAGGAGCATGGCGGACAAGATGGGTGAACTAGAGATACTGTTGTACAAAGAGGATTTGGATTTTGTGGGAATTTCAGAGACCTGGTTCAACAGCTCTCATGATTGGCTGGCAAACATTCAAGGGTATACCCTATACCGCAAGGATAGAGAGGGTAAAAAAGGGGGAGGGGTATGCCTATATATCAAGAATAATGTACAAGTGAATGTGAGAGATGACATCACTGAGGGAGCTAGTGAGGAGGTGGAATCCTTATGGGTAGAGCTCCAAAGGGATGAAGCTAAGGGGAAAATAATACTGGGAGTATGCTATAGGCCCCCTAACCTGAGGGAGGAAGTGGAGATGGATCTCCTATCACAAATTGGATTAGCAGCAAGGATGGGAAGTGTTATCATAATGGGGGATTTTAATTATCCAGACATAGACTGGGCGGAGGGAACCGCGCATTCATTTAAGGCTCGCCAGTTCCTTAATGTTTTGCAGGACAATTTTATGGGTCAGATGGTAGACGCACCAACTAGAAATAAAACATTACTAGATCTACTGATTACCAACAATACAGACCTGATCACAGATGTGGAAATACGGGGCAATTTAGGTAACAGCGATCACAGGTCAATTAGTTTCAGTATAAATCACACAAATAGGAAACATGAAGGGAACACAAAGACACTGAATTTCAAAAGAGCCAACTTTCCTAAACTACAACCCTTGCTAAAAGGCATAAATTGGGATAAAATATTAGGAACAAAGAATACGGAGGAGAGATGGGTTTGCTTTAAGAGCATATTAAATAAGGGCATTAGCCAATGTATCCCATTGGGTAATAAATTTAAAAGAGCGAACAAAAATCCTGGATGGCTTAACTCCAATGTAAAAATGCATATAAAAGCAAAGGAGAAGGCCTTCAAAAAATACAGGGTTGAGGGATCATCCTCAGCATTCAGACTTTATAAAGAATGCAATAAGAAATGTAAGGGTGCAATTAGGACGGCTAAGATAGAACATGAAAGACACATAGCGGAGGAGAGCAAAAAAAATCCCAAGAGATTCTTTAAGTATGTAAACAGTAAAAAAGGGAGGACAGACCATATTGGCCCATAAAGAATGAGGAAGGACATCTGGTTACAAAGGATGGGGAGATGGCAAAGGTATTGAATTTATTCTTCTCCTCAGTATTCACGAGTGAATCAGGGGGCTTCAGTAACCAAAACTGCAGTGTTTATCCTCATGACACAACACAGGAAGCACCTACATGGTTAACAGAGGACGGAATTAAAATTAGACTTGAGAAACTTAACATTAATAAATCACCGGGACCAGATGGCTTGCATCCGAGGGTACTTAGGGAACTCAGTCAGGTGATTGCCAGACCGTTGTTCCTAATTTTTACAGACAGTCTATTGACTGGAATGGTACCAGCTGATTGGAGAAAAGCCAATGTAGCACCAATATTTAAAAAGGGAACAAAAAACATCCCTGGGAATTACAGACCAGTTATCCTAACATCAATAGTATGTAAACTCTTGGAGGGGATGATAAGGGACTATATACAAGATTTTAGTAATAAGAATGATATCATTAGCAGTAATCAGCATGGATTCATGAAGAATCGTTCTTGCCAAACCAATCTATTAACCTTCTATGAGGAGGTGAGTTGCCATCTAGATAAAGGAAGGCCCGTAGACGTGGTGTATCTGGATTTTGCAAAAGCATTTGACACAGTTCCCCATAAACGTTTACTGTACAAAATAAGGTCCGTTGGCATGGACCATAGGGTGAGTACATGGATTGAAAACTGGCTACAAGGGCGTGTTCAGAGGGTGGTGATAAATGGGGAGTACTCAGAATGGTCAGGGGTGGGTAGTGGGGTTCCCCAGCGTTCTGTGCTGGGACCAATCCTATTTAATTTGTTTATAAACGACCTGGAGGATGGGATAAACAGTTCAATCTCTGTATTTGCAGACGATACTAAGCTAAGCAGGGCAATAACTTCTCCGCAGGATGTGGAAACCTTGCAAAAAGACCTGAACAAATTAATGGGGTGGGCGACTACATGGCAAATGAGGTTCAATGTAGAAAAATGTAAAATAATGCATTTGGGTGGCAAAAATATGAATGTAATCTATAGACTGGGGGGAGAACCTCTGGGGGAATCTAGGATGGAAAAGGACCTGGGGGTCCTAGTAGATGATAGGCTCAGCAATGGCATGCAATGCCAAGCTGCTGCTAATAAAGCAAACAGAATATTGGCATTAAAGGGGGGATCAACTCCAGAGATAAAACGATAATTCTCCCGCTCTACAAGACTCTGGTCCGGCCGCACCTGGAGTATGCTGTCCAGTTCTGGGCACCAGTCCTCAGGAGGGATGTACTGCAAATGGAGCGAGTACAAAGAAGGGCAATAAAGCTAATAAAGGGTCTGGAGGATATTAGTTATGAGGAAAGGTTGCGAGCACTGAACTTATTCTCTCTGGAGAAGAGACGCTTGAGAGGGGATATGATTTCAATTTACAAATACTGTACTGGTGACCCCACAATAGGGATAAAACTTTTTCGCAGAAGAGAGTTTAATAAGACTCGTGGCCACTCATTACAATTAGAAGAAAAGAGGTTTAACCTTAAACTACGTAGAGGGTTCTTTACTGTAAGAGCGGCAAGGATGTGGAATTCCCTTCCACAGGCGGTGGTCTCAGCGGGGAGCATTGATAGCTTCAAGAAACTATTAGATAATCACCTGAATGACCGCAACATACAGGGATATGTAATGAAATACTGACACATAATCACACACATAGGTTGGACTTGATGGACTTGTGTCTTTTTTCAACCTCACCTACTATGTAACTATGTAACTATGTAATATTGAGTTGGCCCACCCTTTGCAGCTATAACAGCTTCAACTCTTCCTGGAAGGCCGTCCACAAGGTTTAGGAGGGTGTCTATGGGAATGTTTGACCATTCTTCCAGAAGCGCATTTGTGAGGTCAGGCACTGATGTTGGACGAGAAGGTATGGGTAGCAGTCTACGCTCTAATTCATCCCAAAGGTGTTCTATCGAGTTGAACTGCAAGCCTGTCAAGTTTCTCCACCCCATACTCGCTCATCCATGTCTTTATGGACCTTGCTTTGTGCACTGGTCCAAATCATTTGGTGGAAGGGGGATTATGGTGTGGAGTTGTTTTTCAGAGGTTGGGCTTGGCCCCTTAGTTCCAATGAAGGGAACTCTTAAGGTTGACTGGCCTGCACAGAGTCCTGACCTCAACCCGATATACCGTGCCTTGTGCACTAGGTTTTATTTTATTTTTTTCGACCTTAACCCGATAGAACACCTTTGAGAAGAAATAGAGTGGAGACTGCAAGCTAGGCCTTCTCATCCAACATCAGTGCCTGACCTCACAAATGCGCTTCTGGAAGAATGGTCAAACATTCCCATAGACACACTCCTAAACCTTGTGGACAACCTTCACAGAAGAGTTGAAGCTGTTATAGCTGAAAAGGGTGGGCCAACTCAATATTGAACCCAACGGACAAAAACTGGGATGCCATTAAAGTTCATGTGCGTGTAAAGGCAGGCGTCCCAATACTTTTGGTAATATAGTACATGTAATGGTAAGGGGTGCTGGGGTATGCTGGAAGGCCTATTGGTGATGGATGCTGGGGGATCTATAGTCGTTGGTGGGTATCTATTGTTGTATGGGGGTCTATTGTTGCTGGTGAAGGGTGGGCCTATTGTGGGAGGAATTGTGCCCCACCATTGGTGTCATTCGGAGAAATTGTGCTTCATCATTTGTGTCATTCGGAGAAATTGTGCTTCATCATTGGTGTCATTGGCAGGAATTGTGACCCATCATTGATGCCATTGGGAGGAATTGTGCCCCATCTTTGGTTTCATTGGGAGAAATTGTGCCCCATCACTGCTGTTAGTGGGGGGGGGGGGGGGGGGAATTATGCCCCATTGTTGGTATCAGTGGATGAAAGGGCTGCATCTGGCCCCCGGGCTGGAGTTTGGAGACCACTTCTCTAAAACAACAAATAGAGAAGGTGAATCTCCCCAGTGAGGACACATACACCAATAACAGAACCAACAGAGGGATTAACCCTTCCGCACGCCATCCAAAACCTCCTCCCCCCCATAAAAAGTTTGGACTTCAGATATACTTTATGTGTTCAAAATAACATTTTCTCTTGGAAATTATTGCAACATTGCTCTTTAAAACGGAGAGACGGAACGTTTTTTTGATTTAGACTCACTTGTATGTCTTTCTCCATCATCTATTGGGTTCTGTTACATTTTATACATCTTGCATCACATTTTTTTAAGAAACATGAATATTTTCCTTAGCATGTCAATTAGCACAGAATGGGAATCGAATACACCTACTTAGCTTTCTGTTCTCCAGCAAACCCCTGCCTTGTGCGTGCCGTAGAAGACACTTTAAACCCTAAACACTGTTTGCTAAATTGTATCATGTTCTGCATGTTTGAATTTCCTCGAGGTGCTAAGCTGAAAAGATACGAGGAGATTTTATTTTGCTAACAGAGGTCTCCTAATTACGTTATAATTAGGTCCAGCTCCAACAACCGCTGGGGTTTTTTTTCTTTTTCCCCCCTTCTTTCGAAATTTTAACCGTCCTCGTAGCTTTTCCAATTCTGCTTAGCTTGGAGAAAGTGGATTCCTTCTGCTGGAAAGTCGAAAAAGTCTTGTTTTTTTTTTTATGGTTACTGCTGAGGAGTCGGTTTTCGGAACATCTGGGCAATTGTGCAGTGTTATGATTACCTGCGTAGGCATGCTGTGATTAAGAGAACACGGGAGAAAATTTGGTGCACCCAAAGCACACCGGCTAAGCACAACACATTACATCAAAATCCTAAAACACCAGACTGGATGAGTTTGGCTCATTAAGATGGCGTGACAATTCGATAGAGGCCTGCTTCCTGTGCCCTTCCCTCACCTTCTGCTCTGACCCAATCTAATCCTTTGGTCTCTTAACCTGTGCTTTCTAAACGTCTAGACTTTACTGATTTCCTCCTGCGAGATTTGTCCTGGTTTAACTTGTGTGCTCCTTTTTTTCCCATCTTGTATATTTGCCAGTTGACTGAATACAATCTGGGGTCAAATTAAGATGCCCAAAGACCTTTGAGATAGGTTGGACTTGCTTGTATGTGTAACGCACCTCCTAAGAAGCCACTGGTGAACTTACTTCCAGAAGCCACTGGTGAACTTACTTCCAGAAGCCACTGGTGAACTTACTTCCATTCCCCTAGGTAAAGCACGTACAGCATTTTATTCACTCTTCCACTGGCTCCAAGGAATAGTCTTGGGGTGTCTTTTTATTTGAATGTTGAACTTGGATGGTATGAAGGGAGCAGGAGACACCCCAAAACTGATGAGCTGAACACGTTGAGGACACTTTATCTTTCTGAACTGTACCAAAAATGTTCCACAGGATCTCTATGCTGACTATGACTTCTCCCAGAGACCAAAACTTACACACAGTCACTAACCATCCAATACTGGGGTCATTTTCTCACACAGCCACAGGATCATCGGTTGCCTCCTTCTGATATCCACTAGGCTGTTCTCAGTGAGGGAGATGCAGGCTCACACCACGGTAGGAAACCTGGACACTTTTCCCCCCAACTTCCTCTTGGTTCTCTCCAGTGAGCTTCTCCAGACCCAACTTGAATCCAGGACTTAAGCTTGCGACTAGACCCCCCAGCTAAGGCTTATCTGGGACCTTGATGTCTTCTTAGTGGCACCTCTAGCACTCCTGCTCCAGGGGTAGGGCCCCCACACAGGTGTCTCCTCCAGCAGGACTGGACCCAGAAACACTTCCTCAGCCCTCAGACTATTTTATGGGCTCTCCAACCACCTATTTGGCACACCTCCTTAGGGATTGGCTTAAGTCCCATACATATTCAGGCTGCTCACTCTGTTCTTCCCCTCACTATAAATATATAATCCTCTAGAATACAGGGGGAAGCAATCAGAGCAGCAGTCTATGAGACACTGAGCAGCCCTGAACAATCAACCCCTGCTCCCATGATCATGAAGGAGCCAACCAAATGTATCTAACAACATACACTACTCTAGAAGAATGCTACATATGATACAGAGACCTCCAGGACCCAGAACTGGACAGAGTGTGAGGTGATACCTACACTTAGCCTAGCCAAATGTTTGGGCCTACATGAATGGAGAAAGGATGGTGAGCATTCTTCACTGTTGAAAATCCATCTTTTTTTTTTTTTTTACTTTTGAATGATCACAAAGGTTACTAAATAAATTCCTCAGGCAAACTAGGCTGTTTATCCATTACAACCATTTTGTTTTTCATTTACCCACTTACAGATAAAGGACCACCTCTGAGGTGTGAGTAACTGTACTCAGTGGTGGGGCATTTCAGTATGCAGAGTTCTGTTAACGCCTAAAAAAATGCCATGACCTGATTTTAGTAATTTTCTCATGAAATCCTTTGGGATGAATTGGAACCCTGATTGTGAGCCAGGTCTGCTCATCCAACATCAGTACCTAACTTCAGAATTCATCCCAAAAGTGTTCAGTAGGGTTGAGGTCAGGGCTCTCTACAAGACACTCAAATTCCTCAAGACCAAACTAGTCACACCATGTCTTTATGGAGCTGGCTTAGTGCACAGGGGCTCAGTCATACTAGAACAGAAAAAGGTCTTCACCAAACTGTTACCACAAGGTTGGAAGAGCACAATTGTCTACAACATCTTTGAGTTCATATGTATCCAGTGAATAGTTCTGTTATTACTACCTCATACAAAAGACATTCTAGACAATTGTGCTCTTCCAACCGTGGTAACAGTTTTGTGAAGACCCTTTTCTGTTCCAGCATGATTGTGCCCCTGTATACAAAGCCAGCTCCATAAAGACATGATGTGACCAGTTTGGTGTGGAGGAACTTGTGTGTCCTGTACAGAGCCCTGACCTCAACCCTACTGAACACCTTTGAGATGAATTGGAAGGCCGATAGTGAGCCAGGTCTTTTTATCCAACATCAGTATCTGACCTCACAAATGGGCACAAATTCCCACAGACACGTCAAAATCTTGTGGAAAGTCTTCCCAGAAGAGCGGAGGATGTTATAGCCACAAAGGGGGACAACTCCATATTAATGTCCATTAGGAGTCAACTCCATACAGAGTGGGGGGCACCTCCATATTCATGGCCATTGGGGGATGACTCCATAATAATGCCCAGGGGGCAACTCCATATTAATGGCCATAGAGGGGAAAATCCATATTAATATACACAGGGGCAACTCCATGTTAATGGGCATGGGTGGGGGCAACTCCATTTTAATGGTCATAGGATGGCAACTCCATATTCATTGGCATAAAGGGGCAACTCCATATTATTGACCATAGAGGGGTAAATCCATATTAATTTCCACTGGGGCAACTCCCTGTTAATGGGCATGGAGGGGGCAATTCCATATTAATGGCCACAGGAGGGCAACTACATATTCATGGCCATAAAGCGGCAATTCCATATTAATGGCCATAGAGGGGTAAATCCATAGTAATGCCCTTTGGAGCAACTCCATATTAATGGTCATGGAGAGGGCAACTCCATATAAATGGCCAGGGGGCAACTCCATATTAATGGCCATAGAGGGGCAAACCCATAATAATGTCCACTGGGGCGACTCCATGTTAATGGGCATGGAGAGGGCGACTCCATATTAATGGCCGCAGGGGAGCAACTCCATATTAATGGCCGTAAAGAGTGGGGAGCAACTCCCTAATAATGCCCATGGGTGGTGGGCAAATACATATTAATGGCGGGGGGGGGGGGGTAGTGCAACTTTATATTAATGAACATAGAGGGGCAAATCCATAGTAATGTCCATTGGGGCAACTCCATATTAATGGGTATGGAGGGGGAAACTCCATAATAATGGTTATGGGAGAGAAGCTCCATATTAATGGCCAGGGGGCAACTCCATATTAATGGCCATAGAGGGGCAACTCCATATTTATGACCATAAAGAGTAGGGGCAATGCCAAACTTATGGCCATGGGAGGGCAACTTCATAATAATGCCGGGGGGGGAGGGGGTACTGCAACTCCATATTAATGGCCAGGAGGAGGGGGCAACTCCATATAAATGGCCATAAAGGTGGCAAATCCATATTAATGGACATAGAGGGGTAAATCCATAGCAATGACCATTGGGGCAACTCCATATTAATTACAATGGAGGGGGCAACTCCATATAAATGGCCACAGGAGGGCCACTACACATTAATGGCCAGAGGACAACTCCATATTAATGCCCACAGAGGGACAACCCCATATTAATGTCCACTGGGGAAACTCAGTGTTGATGGGCATGGAGGGGGCAACTCCATATTAATGGCCATAGGAGGGCAACTCCATAATAATGGCCGTAGGGAAGCAACTCCATATTAATGGCTGTAAAGCGCAGGGAGCAACTCCATAATAATGACCATGGGGGGGGGGCAACTACATATTAATGTCGGGGGGATAGTGCAATTTTATAATAATGGACATCGAGGGGCAAATCCATAGTAATGTCCATCGGGTCAACTCCATATTAATGGCCATGGGAGAGCAACTCCATATTAATGGCCATAGAGGGGAAACTCCATATTAATGGTCATAGAGGGGCAACTCCATATTAATGGCCATGGGAGAGCAACTCCATATTAATGGCCGTAGAGGGGGAACTCCGTATTTATGGCCATAAAGAGTGGGGGTCAACTCCATACTTATGGGCATGGGAGGGCAACTCCATACTAATGCTGGGAGGGGGAGGGGGTACTGTAACTCCATATTAATGGCCAGGAGGGGGTGCAACTCCATATAAATGGCCATAAAGGGGCAAAACCAATTGGGCATTTCCATAATAATGGTGATGATTTTGGAATAGACAGTTCAACATACTCACATAGATGTTTCCTAAACCCTTGGCCATGTAATGTATCTGATCGGCTTTTGGCATCAGAAATGTTTTCCTTGAGTGAATTAGGCAACACTTTATACCTTTTACCTTCTTCTGTACATTTATACAATGTCAAAAATTATTACAGAGATGCAAAGTGTAGTACGTAACTAATGGCAGTCGATCTGCAATCGTTAGGCCAGTTCCCTGCAAAACCAATGGTGGGTATGGTTGACGATGATGTTGATGGTTGCTGGATTTGGGGTCCTCCACTAAATGCTTTAAAAAAAAAAAAAAATACAGGCCTTCCATTTTTTTTATAGAAGAAGAGAATTATCCTGGAAGCCGGCCGCAGGCAACTGCTCCTGTCTAGAAAGCCTCTGCCGCTATTCTGCCTAGTCAGGGAGTTTTATATTAAGTATCAATCAGCGGTTTGTCTGGTGAGCCAGCCACACATTGTTACCTAACAAGATACATCAATTTTTATGAGTCCCTCTGTTTTCTCTCCCTCACCGCAAGCAGTCACAGGGCAGAGGAAAACAGTTCTGAGTCCCTGCCAGCTGCCGGAGCCCATACACAGCTGCATGGCAGGGCGAGCAGCAGATGTGCGCTCCCTCTTCAGTCCTGGGGCTCACCAGCTGTGCCGTTGTTTGTCTTAGAGTGGGCTGGAAGGTGGGCGCAATTTCGAGGCAGAATGACTCAAATCATCGGAGTGTTTTCATTTTCCTCCTCCCGTGTGACAGGAGAGGGTTTTCCTGGCGATTCCAGCGTGCCGCTCGCCTCCCCCCCCCCTCCCCATCCCCCCCGTCAGCAGTCATGGGATTCGGTGCAAACTGTAAAGGTCTAAAAATGGACTTCTCGTTGGTGCCAAATCACAGAGCTGCTGCTTGAGTTATTTTACATCGTCGCTGATCGTTTTTGCAGGAAAATGTTCAATTGACCAAAAATAGCTCCGAGCATGGCATGAACACTCCGAGGGCCGGCTACGCTTTCAGGCCTCGCGCACGCGGTGCGTCCGCTCAGCTCCTCTGAAGGGCTTGGCTGGAGAAAAGCTGCATGAAAAAAAAATGCGGCGAGAGCTGCGAATTGCACGTGTGTTTATGCGCCTTTGTGCACATGTGCGTTAATGCATTCTATTGGCCAGAATACACATTTATGATAAATAGGGATGCGCCAATGCCATTTTTTTTACATGGCATACGAGTACCCATACTTTTTTTTTTTTAGTACTCACCGATACCAATTACCATAGCTCCCGACTGTCCCTGATTTGGAGAAATGTCCCTCATTCCTCTTCATTTGTCCCTCATTTTGGTCTGATCCATATAGTCAAAAAGTGTTTCCCAGTGCTAAACCTTTCATCCAATTTCTAAACGGCTGCATTTGTACATTTTAAAAGCCAGTATAAAGGAATAGTAGTGGTAAAAAAAAGCACTTGTGGATTTAATTAACTTTTTTTTGGTCAATTCTCCTTTAAGGGGGTGTGGTAGGGGGGCGTGTCCTATGCCTGCTTACTTTTGCTGATAGATGTCCCTCATTTCCATCTCAAAATGTTGGGAGGTATGCAATTACCGATTTACTGATACCCAGTGGCAGCTGGTGTTTTCTTTTTAGGGGGGGCGGCAAACAACCCCCCCCCCCCTGAGAGGCACACCCTCCCCCCGCGCTGTTTGCCAGTCGGTCCTAGACTTACCCCATCCGCAGCGGCGAGTGGCAGGCAGCGTGGTGCAGCGGCTCTGTGTCCTCTCCTCCACTCTCCTCCATGGCAGCTTCCTTCCAGCTCCTCCCCTCCTCCTCCTAGGCAGCCAATAGAATCGCCTGTTCTTTCAGCCAATCAGGTGACCGGTGTCAAAAACGTCTTCCTGATTGGCCGGGAGGGCAGGACCAGTGTTACAACGGCGAATGTTCATTCGCCGTTGTAACACACCTGGATGGGATCGGAGCGCACTCTCTGCGACAAAAAAAATGGGTTCAGACGGATGTTCAGAGGCATTTGACTCGCCAAATTTAACAGTTTATAAACGCCACTAAGCGCAGTAACTCGCGTTTAGCAGCGTTTTGTTTACAGAAGTGTTTCATTTTAACAAAAAAAAAAGTTTTTCTTTCTTTTTTTTTTTTTAAACGCTTCTAGATGCAGATAAACGCGGCATGTAAACGCGGCTAAATGGACGTTTTTAGATGGCGGTTTCTAGCTGTCAAGTTAAATCGTTCAGGAAAGGTTAACCACTTCAGCCCCGGAAGAATTGGCTACTCAATGACCGGGCCATTTTTTTTTGCGATATGGCACTGCGTCGCTTTAACTGACAATTGCGCGGTCATGTGACGCTGTACCCAAACAAAATTGACGTCCATTTTATCATCTCTGCGTTTTCTTTGTTTTTCTTTTTTTTGCGCTATAAACAAAGTGACAATTTTGCTGTAATAAATAACCTAATTTTTTTAAAAAAATAAACAAATTTTTTCCTCAGTTTAAGCCAATATGTATGTAAAAAAAATCGCAAAAAGCGTATATTGATTGGTTTGCGCAAAAGTTGTAGCGTCTACAAAATAGGGGATAGATTTATGGCATTTTTTTTATTATTATTTTTTTTTTACTAGTAATGGCGGCGATCTGCAATTTTTTATCGAAACTGCCACATTATGGCGGACACATCGGACACTTTTGACACATTTTTGGGTCGATTGACAATCATACAGCGATCAGTGCTATAAAAATGCACTGATTACTGTATAAATGTCACTGGCAGGGAAGGGGTTAACACTAGGGGACGATCAAGGGGTTAACTGTGTTCCCTATGCGTGTGTTATAACTGTGGGGGATGGGACTGACTATAGCCATGACGGTGAACCTTGGCACCCCAGATGTTTTGGAACTACATTTCCCATGATGCTCAACTACACTGCAGAGGGCATGAGCATCATGGGAAATGTAGTTCCAAAACATCTGGATTGCCGAGGTTCGCCATCACTGGACTATAGGATATTAAAGATCGTGATTCCAGCTCCTAGGAACTCACGATCGCTCTCTCTCCTCACAGAACTGGGATGTATGTGTTTACAGACACACACACATGTCACACACGAGAGATTCTCGTGCCCGCAATCGCTCGTGGCTGGCGGTCATCGCAACCGCCGGTCACGAGCTTCGGCAAGACCCCCGATCCCTCCTTTACACTTCAAAGTATTCAGATCGCCGTTAAAACCGGCGCCATTTGCAGCCGAGTAAACGGGAAGTGACGTCATGACGTCGCTTCCGTGTTTACAATTAGGAGGCTGGAACGAAGCCGCTCACGGGTTCGTTCCAGACTGTTACTAGCCGCCGGAGGCGGCGGATTGGTGATCGGGCCTCCCAATGGAACGGGAGGCCCGGTAAGAGTGGCGGGAGGTGGCAGGAGGGGGGGACATCCCCTCCAGCTCCTCCGGTATAACAGCCGCATCGGTTGTCATACCTGGAAAGCCGATCGCCGGCTCTAAAAAACAGTACCGGGATGATGTCTGCAGCTGCGGGCATCATCCCGGTATAACCCCCGAAAGCCAAGTACGCACATCTGCGTACGCTCGGCGGGAAGGGGCTAACAATAAAAGGAGAAAAAAAAGGAAATATTCAATTAAATATCGTACCTGGGGGGTGTCCCTTTAGTCTGCCTGTAAAGTGGCGCATCTTTCTGATGTATTTTACAGTGCTGCAGCAAAATGACCTTTCTAAAGGAAAAAATGTCATTTAAAATTGCTAGTGGCTGTAATGTATGGCCGGCTCCCGGTAATATAGATAAAAATCAAGTTAAAAAAACAGCGTTAAGTCCCAGAAATGACGGATCCTCCGCTCCGACATATGTTTTGCCGTGAATGGCTCTTCAGGAAGAGCCATATGTCGGAGCGGAGGATCCGTCATTTCTGGGTCCATATTTGATACCCCCACAACAGGCTTTGCACCTTCGGAGCGAGACGTGGAACGCACGCCACTCCCAGGGATCAGCTGACGCTCGTTGACGCACGTTGTTTACACCTAGTGCCAGGTTAGGCACTATTACATATTGATAACGTTGGAAGAAAGTGGGCGGATGGTGGCCAGTGATTGAGGAGGACGTCCGTGGTTCATTTACACACCTTGGTCCAGGATCCATCTCAGACCCTGCAGAGGGCTATATCTGCTGGCGTATAGGACCTCGCTACAATAGGAGGTCCACATCTTCTGGTAAGAGTGTTTATTTCTTCTGACCCTCCTACCACAGAGGGATTCATCGCTTTGACTTGGTGGCGGTTGAAACCTTTGAGAACGCTTCCCCTCTCTTCAGATTTGTATCACCGCAAAAACCTGATATATCTACCATCAGGGGCGTTGCTAGGGGGTGGCTTTTGGGGGTATAGCCCCGAATCTGAGGCCAATAGCCCAGAGTCTCTGCAGGGGTCCCCAAGGGGAGGGGAGGCTCTCTGGGGACCCTGATGTAAGGGAGAGCCTCTCTGGGGACCCTGATTTTAAGGCCTAGGCTCTCTAGGGACCCAGATTTAAGGGGGAGGCTCTCTGGGGACCCTAATGTAAGGGGGCCTCTCTGGGAACCCTGATGTAAGTGGGGGGGTCCTCTGGGTACCCTGATGGAAGGGGAAGGCTCTCTGGGGACCCTGATGTAAGGTGATGTAAGGGGGGCTCTCTGGGGATATATATACACCCACACGTATATTACTGTATATACATGTGTATGCCCAAGCGTATGACTTTCTTTACTACGCTGCTATGGGCTCTAGCCCCAGATCTTTTGTAGACCTAGCAACGCCCCTGCCTACCATCTTTAGAGAGACTATAGCCTATAAAGTTACCTTTATTCACTTTTTCACTTCACAGAGACTTTGTTATACAGTATGTGTCACTATTGCATTATCCTTATTATATGGGATTTATATCTTATATATACTTCAATGTATTTTACTTTGTTTGCTTTTTGATTCAAATATTTTGTGCACTTTTTCATTAGCGCGACTATTTCCATTTATTGATGAAACACCACCAAAAGAAAGCTCTATTTGTGGGAAGAAAATGATAAACATTTATGCTCTGTACACACGATCGGACATTCCGACAACAAAATCCATGGATTTTTTTCCCGACGGATGTTGGCTCAAACTTGTCTTGCATACACACGGTCGCACAAAGTTATCAGAAAATCCGATCGTTCTGAACGCGGTGACGTAAAACACGTACGTCGGGACTATAAACGGGGCGGTAGCCAATAGCTTTCGTCACTTGATATATTCCGAGCATGCGTGGCACTTTGTGCATCGGATTTGTCTACACACGATCGGAATTTAAACGATCGGATTTCGTTGTCGGAAAATTTTATAGCCTGCTCTCAAACTTTGTGTGTCGGAAATTCCTATGGAAAAAGTCCGATGGAGCCCACACACGGTCGGAATTTCCGACAACAAGCTCCGATCGCACATTTTCCTTCGGAAAATCAGACCGTGTGTACAGGGCATTAGAATCACTCCCTAGGACACACTTAACCCCCTACAGCGCCCCCCTTCGGTTAACCCCTTCACTGCCAGTCACATTTACACAGTAATCAATGCATTTTTAATCGCACTGATCGCTGTATAAATGCAAATGGTCCCAAAGTAGCGCCAAAAGTGTCAGATCCGATTATCACCATAATGTCGCAGTCACGATAAAAATCGCCGATCGCCGCCATTACTAGTAAAAAAAAAAAAAATTTATAAAAATGCCATAAAACTATCCCCTATTTTGTAGACGCGATAACTTTTGCGCAAACCAATCAATAAACGCTTATTGCGATTTTTCTTACCAAAAATATGTAGAAGAATACGTATCGGCCTAAACTGAGGGAAAAAAATGGTTTTTTTGGGGGATATTTATTATAAGTAAAAGTAAAAAATAATGCGTTTTTTTTTTTTGTTTAAAGCGCAAAAAATAAAAACCGCAGAGGCGATCAAATACCACCAAAAGAAAGCTGTTTGTGGGGGGAAAAAATAACGTTGATTTTGTTTGGGAGCCACGTCGCACGACCGCGCAAATGTCAGTTAAAGCGACGCAGTGCCGAATCGCAAAAAAGTTGAATGGTCAGCCAAATGGTCCGGGGCTGAAGTGGTTAAGCCAATCATCAGACATCAACGCACTGCGATCCCAGCTCGGTGATCATGTGATCGCTACGTCATCACATAATCACAATGCTGTTATGAATGAATTCATTCATAACAGCTGTGTTGACTAAGCTGTGATTGGCCCACAGCTAATACATGGCACCTGAGCCAATCACAGCGCCCTGTACCATGTGATTAGCTGTAGCCAATCACAGATTTGTTAGTGATTACAGCCGTCAAAAAATGGTTAACTCATTCATGACCGCTGAAAACGTTGCTGTTACAATGATATTCATTGTAACAGATTAGTACAATTTGTATCTTTTATCATATAGCGTTTTGTATAATCAGAGTAATCTATAATAGCCCCCCCTCCCCCCACACTTTTAGGGGTTTAGAGGGTATTCTTTGTGCTATCTATCTTAGGGATGATGACTACACCTTAGCACCATACCCTAATAACCCCCACACTGTGCAAACAGCAAAGTTTGGTTACATCGCTCTAGATTTGACTCAGTTGCCAGACTGCTGCAGAGAGACTGCTGCTTACTCATAGATGGCCTGCTTATGGGAGGTTTGGTCTGGTTTGGGTATTCTCCTTCAAAGAAACTCTTACACTGTGAAAACAGAAAAGTTAAACACGCCCTACTGATTGCATCACTCTGCCTCTGACTCAGTTGTCAGACTGCTGCAGAGAGACTGCTGCTTACTCATAGATGGCCTGCTTACGGGAGATTGGTTGATTTGGTCTGGGTTGGGAATTCTAATGCAAAGAAATCTTGCGCTATGCAAACAGCAAAGTTCAAGGTGATTGCATGGCTCTGGCTCTGACCCAGTTGTCTGACTGCTGCAGAGAGACTGCTGCTTACTCATACTGTAGATAGCCTACTTACGGGAGATTTGATCTGGTTTGGGAATTCTCCTGAGGTCTATCACTCTGCTCCGGCTCAGTTTGTCGGACTGCTGCAAAGAGATTGCTGCTTACTCACAGATAGAGTTGTGGTCATCTTGGCAGCCTGCTTAGGGAAGATTGGTTGATTTGGTCTGGTTTGGGAATTCTCCTTCAAAGAAACTCTTACACTGTGAAAACAGAAAAGTTAAACACTCCCTACTGATTGTATCACTTTGGCTCTGACTCAGTTGTCAGACTGCTGCAGAGAGACTGCTGCTTACTCATAGAGGGCCTACTTATGGGAGATTGGTTGATTTGGTCTGGGTTGGGAATTCTAATGCAAAGAAGTCTTGCACCATGCAAACAGCAAAGTTCGAAGTGATTGCATGGCTCTGGCTCTGACTCAGTTGTCAGACTGCTGCAGAGAAACTGCTGCTTACTCATAGAGGGCCTACTTATGGGAGATTGGTTGATTTGTTCTGGGTTGGGAATTCTAATGCAAAGAAGTCTTGCACTATACAAACAGCAAATTTTGAAGTGATTGCATGGCTCTGGCTCTGACTCAGTTGCCAGACTGCTGCAGAGAGACTGCCGCTTACTCATAGGTACCCTGCTTATGGGAGATTTGGTCTGGTTTGGGAATTCTCCTTCAAAAGAAATCTTACACTGTGAAAATAGAAAAGTTAAACACGCCCTACTGATTGCATCACTCTAGCTCTGACTCAGTTGTCAGACTGCTGCAGAGAGACTGCTGCTTACTCATAGAGGGCCTACTTACAGGAGATTGGTTGATTTGGTCTGGGTTGGGAATTCTGCTGCAAAGAAGTCTTGCACTATGCAAACAGCAAAGTTCGAGGTGATTGCATGGCTCTGGCTCTGACCCAGTTGTCAGACTGCTGCAGAGAGACTGCTGCTTACTCATAGATAGTCTACTTACGAGATTTGATCTGGTTTGGGAATCTTCCTGCATCACAAAAAAAAAAGAAGTACTGAGATCACTAGACGATCACTAATGATAAATTGGGGTGGTCTCTGGGACAATTCCTGGCTTTGTATTTATTATTGCATCATTTTATTTATGTAACACAAGTAGGATGGGTGCCTGGACTAGACTTGGCATTGGTCTCTTGCAGACCATCTACAGCAGAGCTTAGACTGGGCTGGGGAAACAGTAGCATAAGGAGCCAGTCAGTTGTGCGGCAGTGCTACCAAGGAGCGTGCTGATAGGAGGAGAGAGCAGAGAGCCGAGCTCATCAGTACGCTGCTTCTCCTTTCACAAGCTAGGGCATGGGACAAGACCTATAAGTGTTATTTAACAGCAGCAGAGGGAAAAATCAGGTCTCCTTCCCTGGCAGGCAGGGCTGTACTTTGTAGCAGAGCTGTGTAAATCTCAGGACTGGATGGATTGAAATACAAATCATGGGGCAGGTATACACATAAATGTATTTTTCAGTTTGCACGGAGTTCAGTATTTTGGTAGTAAAGCCGTTAACAGTTATATAAGATACAAAAATTTTTTTTTTAAAACATGGCGGGTCCCCAGGAGAATCGCCGCAACCCCCCCCCCCCCCCCCCGGCACAGAACAGGAAGGTGCTGCACAAATTGTCTTGTAAACAAATTACCCGATATTAAACGCAAGCACATTTCCATCGACCTGATTTTATTTTCGTCTGTTTATTTTATCACGATCCGGCGAGCGGGTCAAACGCGTCCCCCGAAGCCGACCGAATGGCGATATTTATTTTATCTTCTTTCTTTTTTTTTTTTCTCCCTGATTTTTCCAAGGGACGTCTTTTTTTCCACTTACCGTCTCCCTATCGCCTGTCTTTTGGGTCAACAAACAGCCGCCTGATTGACAAGTTAAAATGTTTGGCTTAGGCCGGCTTCATATAAACCAATTTAGGTCTTTTTCTATCGGGCGGCCGGATGAGTGGCGTGCTGACGGGTCCCGTGCCCGCCGAGGAGCGCAGCAAAGGGATCCCTTGTTGGGGTTTGTTGACCTTCGTGCCCGTCGCTGGCCGGCGTTGCACGTTCTCCATCCTTCAATCTAAGCAATGAGGAGAGAAACCACTGGATCTGAATCCATCCCCCAATATGCAGGGACAATATCATTTATTCCCCCACTGATCAGACTATACATTGTAACTTTGTAGAAGGAGGAGGAGGCATTTCCTCAGTCTCCCCTCCCCCAAGTGATCAGACTGTACATTGTAACTTTGTAGAAGTGGGAGGAAGCATTTCCTCAGTTTCCCCTCCCCCAGTGATCAGACTGTACATTATAACTTTGTAGAAGTAGGAGGAAGCATTCCCTCAGTCTCCCCTCCCCCAGTGATCAGACTGTACATTATAACTTTGTAGAAGGAGGAGGAAGCATTTCCTAAGTTTCCCCTCCCCCAGTGATCAGACTGTACACTGTAACTTTGTAGAAGGAGGAGGAAGCATTTCCTCAGTATCCCCTCCCCCAGTTATCAGACTGTACATTGTAACTTTGTAGAAGGAGGAGGAAGCATTTCTTCAGTCTCCCCTCCCCCAGTGATCAGACTGTACATTGTAACTTTGTAGAAGGAGAGGAAGCATTTCCTCAGTCTCAGTGAGAGAGAGAGAAAGATAGGGGTGGAGAGAGGGAGGGGGTGAGAGAGGGGGAAGAAAGAGAGAGGGGGTGAGAACAGAGAGGAAAGAGGCGGTGAGAGTGGGGGGGTGAAAGAGAAGGTTGAGAAAGAGAGGTAAGAGAGAGAGATGGGG
>JBBDGP010004988.1:0-77485 GCA_037952835.1 Lithobates septentrionalis
GGAGCATACCCAATAACACTTTTACAAACATCACTGATCACTTGGTTTTCAGAACTCCGTGAGCAGAGAGCTGTAGACTGTCACAGCTCTCTGCTCATCTCCCTCCACGCTCGTTGGAGTGCTGAGCTGTGGAAGGGGTGGAGCGAGCCATCTCAGGCTCTTAGCGGCTCGCTGAGACGGTATCAGTCCAGACACCTCGCGGATCCAGACTTTATTGTCATAACTTCCGTGCCTAGACCGATTTCTGTGACGTCAGCAGAGAGCTAAAAATGGGGTCACAGGCGTGCCAAACGAATTGCACTCCTGTGATCCATAGGGGAAGCTAAAGACTGGGTATCCCGGTGCATAGCGCATTCCAGATTCCATCAGAAAAGAGTGGGTGGACCCTGGGAAAATGTTATTTTTCCCCAAGAGCCTGAGGAGAGGAGGTTCCCCTTTTAATGAGGTTCCCTCCTGTGTGTGTGGAACAAAGTTCCAAAATTGTACAGAGCTTTTTCGCAATGCTCGAAATCAACTGAGTCATAAAGGATCCCATGGACAAAAGAATGGAGGTGCTGCTGAAACGGTCATTTGGAGGTGGTCATGGCCAACTTGACGAACAGTGGCTCCTAACCTGGAGGTCTGTTTAGACCAATTACAAGCCCATCTGGAAGGTGGAACCTCTCAAAAGGAAATCTGGGACTAGCTCCCTATGCTGCAGAAAGCAGCAGGTTGTATGGCACACTCATTAGCCGAGTCTGTCAAACTCTGCTAAAACTGCTGCCTTGGTGAACTCCTCACAAAGTGCTCTGTAGTTAAAATCTTGATCAAGGGATCCAACTTCAAAGGTAAGGGTCTGCGGTATTTCTTTTTGAAGGGGACCTTTTTTTCGAACTGGACCCGGAGAAGGTTTTGGACTCGACAGTGGACAGATAGAACGTCTTTCCGGTTAAAAGTGATAAAATCCCAGCGAAGCGTTTTTTCCCTCACCCTGTCTTTCAGGACAGCCACAATGCGAGACCTTGGCTCCTCCCCTTCCTAGGAAACTCTGCACCAGCCCATAAAATTCCACCTTCCCCTTGCCCTTGGGAGACACTGTTAGGAACCTGGCCACACAGTCAGGGAGACTATGGCTCTGAAGTCCTGTAGGAGAGGCCGTTGTGCTCCCAGGGACGCGGTGGGGTACATACCTGACCGCACAGTCCGCCACCCCCATCTTCGCCGAGTGCGGGCGAAAGATCCGGGGGCCCGCCATCACAGGGAGTCAGCTCTGTTCTCCCTGTACACGGGTGCAGGCCGCAATTAAACCAGGCGGGCCGAGTGGCAGGTGACATCAATTCTGGCGGAGGGCGGATGTTTCACTTTGACCCGCGGGTTCCGGTGCTGATGGCGGTCCTGGCGCAGACTGGAGAGGAGTCGGGAGCGTGACACAGGCAGCGTGAGACTCCACAGCATCCACCAGCGTGGCCATGTCTGAAGTGGATGCCCCCAGACAGTGCACAGCGATGCCAGCTCCAGCCATCCAAAGGTAAGGGTACCCACGGTTCCTCTTATCTAGAATTTCCCCCCTCCTTGGATGGTTCCTAGTAGTGTGTGTGTGTGGGGGGGGGGGGGGGGGCGGCGTCCCTCAGGGTGGTCAGAGGCTCGGTCCTTACTTTTTTTTTTTTTTTTAAAGGCCTTCAGCACTCCCCAGGGTTGTAACCTGTATTTGGGGGGGGGGGTGGGGGGGGTTGGGTGGTGAAAGGTGATGTTGTTTATTTGTTCTTACATGTATTTCAGAAAGCTACTGATAAATCAAGATCATCACATATCTCTAAGAGAAAGTGCGCCTTTTGCAGGGGTACCCTACCGGAATCTTGGACAAAAGTATTATGCAAAGACTGTATAGATGAATTAGTCAGAGATAGGGCATCAGAACAGGAATCAGGATTAGCGGCTTCACTGAAGGGGCTTTCCTCCACATTTCAGTCATTTAACCACTTGACGACCGCTCACTGTATATGTACGTCATTTTTTTTTTGAAGATGGATATCTCGGTAACGGCAGCAGCTGCTGCCACAACCGAGGTATCCATCTTTACAGTGAGCGGTTCTGTACACGATAACGGTGGTCTCTGCGGCGGGTTCGCCGCGAGATCACAGTTGGCGGCGGGAGAGGTGCCGCCCCCCCCTCCCGCCGCTCTCCCGCGCCCTCCGCCGCTTACCGGAGCCGTCGGTAGCGGCGGAGGCGATCGTGTCCTCTCACTTCCAAGGTATGGAGACGAGTGAGGCCAAGATGGCCCCCACCCGTCTCTATACCATGTGACGGCCGGAGCGACGTCATTACGACGGCTCCGCCCACTTCTCTTAAAGGCACAATTTTTTGTCATTTTTTTTAAACGACTTTTTTTTTTTATTTTTATTTATTTTTTTTGCATTTTAGTGTAAATATGAGATCTGAGGACTTTTTGACCCCAGATCTCATATTTAAGAGGACCTGTCATGTTTTTTTCTATTACAAGGGATGTTTACATTCCTTGTAATAGGAATAAAAGTGATCCAAAATTTTTTTTTTAAAACAGTGAAAAAATAAATAAAATAAAGTAAAATAAATAATTAAAAAAAAAGCGCCCTGTCCCGACGAGCTCGCGCGCAGAAGCGAACGCATACGTGAGTAGCGCCCGCATATGAAAACGGTGGTCAAACCACACATGTGAGGTATCGCCGCGACCGGTAGCGCGAGAGCAATAATTCTAGCCCTAGACCTCCTCTAACGCAAAACATGCAATCTGTAGAATTTTTTAAACGTCGCCTATGGAGATTTTTAAGGGTAAAAGTTTGAAGCTATTCCACGAGCGGGCGCAATTTTGAAGCGTGACATGTTGGGTATCAATTTACTTGGCGTAACATTATATTTCACAATATAAAAAAAAATTGGGCTAACTTTACTGTTGTCTTATTTTTTTATTCAAAAAAGTGAATTTTTTCCAAAAAAAGTGCGCTTATAATACCGCTGCGCAAATACGGTGCAAAAAAAAGTATTGCAATGACCGCCATTTTATTCTCTAGGGTGTTAGAAAAAAAAACATATATAATGTTTGGGGGTTCTAAGTAATTTTCTAGCAAAAAAACCTGTTTTAAACATGTAAACACCTAAAATCCAAAACGAGGCTGGTCCTTAAGTGGTTAAATCCTTGTTTGAAGGGTTTCAGCTTCCTACAAATCCTTCACCTGCACCTCAAATTACAACCCTTCCACAAGCACAGGGCTCTGCACCTTCCCAACCGGCTGCCCTTGCCACAGTGGAAGGAGCTCCTGGGGCCACCTGAGAGGAGACTAGGGAGGAGCCGGATAGTGCGACCTCGGGTTCCCAGAAGGAATCGGGGGGGGGGGGAGTCTAGGAAACCTTCATGATATAAGCTTTCCCTGGAAGAGGTAGAGGACCTCTTGGGGGCAATTTACCGCACCCTAGGAATTCAGGCGGACAAGAATCCCCTGACACTCCATGACCAGATATACAGGGGCATGGGCGAACAGAAAAATAAGATTTTCCCAGTCCATGATGTCCTGGTGGAAACAGTAAAAAAAAGTGTCAGGATCCTGAACGGAAACCTTTTTTCTCTAGATCTTTAAGAAGGTTTCCGTTTTCAGAAGACCCATCGTCCGTCTCCAGACATACAGATCTGGCCTTTGAAGATATGGTAGCTCTAGCAGATACTATGGATAAAAGAATGGATTTCCCTCCTAAAGAAAACCTGGGAATCAACCAGAGGAAATCTCAAACCGGAAATGGCTGTCACAGTAGTGGCCCGTAACCTGGAGCATTGGCTTTCCCAAATTTAGGCTCCTTTCACACTTATACGACTTCAAAGTTGCACGATTTTACCGCGATTTCGCGGCTGCGATTTTGCTGCGATTTTACCGCGATTTGGGAGCAGTACTACTTTGCCACGTTTTTGGCATTAACAAATGAAAACATACAGTAGTTGGTATGAATCATAAGGGGGAACTCCACGCCAAGTTTTAAATAAAAAAAACTGGCGTGGGTTCCCCCCCAGGGGCATACCAGGCCCTTAGGTCTGGTATGGATTGTAAGGGGAACCCCCTACGCCGAAAAATCGGCGTGGGGGTCCCCCCAAAATCCATACGAGACCCTTATCCGAGCACGCAGCCCGGCCGGTCAGGAATGGGGGTGGGGACGAGCTAGCACCCCCCCCTCCTGGACCGTACCAGGCCGCATACCCTCAACATGGGGGGTGGGTGCTTTGGGGCATGGGGGGCCCCCCCACCCCAAAGCACCTTGTCCCCATGTTGATGAGGACAAGGGCCTCTTCCCGACAACCCTGGCCGTTGGTTGTCGGGGTCTGCGGGCGGGGGGCTTATCGGAATCCGGGAGCCCCCTTTAATAAGGGGGCCCCCAGATCCCGGCCCCCCACCCTATGTGAATAAGTATGGGGTACATGGTACCCCTACCCATTCACCTAGGGAAAAAAGCGTCAATAAAAAACACAGTACACAGGTATTTAAAATAATTTATTAGGCAGCTCCGGGATCTTCTTCCGACTTCGGGGGTCCTCTTCCGACTTCGGGGGTCTCTCCGGCGTCTTCTCCCGGTGTCCGCATCTTCTGCCGGCTCCACCGCTATCTTCTGGCGCTCTTTTGCCAGTGGTGGTCCGGACCTCTGGATCGTCTTCTTCCCTCTTCTCTTCCAGAGATGTTGACACGACGCTCTCTCCAGCCAGAATGGTCTCTGTGCGCTCCGCAACGGACTTATATAGGCGGTGACCCCGCCCCCTTATGCCGTCACAGTCCCTGGGCATGCTGGGACTGTGACGTTTTAGGAGGCGTGGTCACCGGGTGATGACCACGCCCCCTTATGACGGCACAGTCCCAGCATGCCCCGGGACAGTGACCTCATAAGGGGCGGGGTCACGGCCTATATAAGTCTGTTGCGGAGCGTTCAGAGACCATTCCAGCTGGAGAGAGCTTCGTGTCAACATCTCTGGAAGAAAAGAAGAAGGCAGAAGACAGAAGTCCGGACCACCGCTAGCAATTGAGCTGCAGAAGAAAGCGGAGGAGCCGGCAGAAGATCAGGACACCGGGAGGAGACGCCGGAGAGACCCCCGAAGTCGGAAGAGGACCCCCGAAGTCGGAAGAAGATCCCGGAGCTGCCTAATAAATTATTTTAAATACCTGTGTACTGTGCTTTTTATTGACGCTTTTTTCCCTAGGTGAATGGGTAGGGGTACCATGTACCCCATACTCATTCACATAGGGTGGGGGGCCGGGATCTGGGGGCTCCCTTATTAAAGGGGGCTCCCGGATTCCGATAAGCCCCCCGCCCGTAGACCCCGACAACCAACGGCCAGGGTTGTCGGGAAGAGGCCCTTGTCTTCATCAACATGGGGACAAGGTGCTTTGGGGTGGCGGGGCCGGCAGGGTGCCCCCCATGCCCTAAAGCACCCACCCCCCCCATGTTGAGGGCATGCGGCCTGGTACGGTCCAGGAGGGGGGGGGGGCGCTCGCTCGTCCCCACCCCCATTCCTGACCGGCCGGGCTGCATGCTCGGATAAGGGTCTGGTATGGATTTTGGGGGGGACCCCACGCCGATTTTTCGGCGTAGGAGGTTCCCCTTAGATCCATACCAGACCTAAGGGCCTGGTATGCCCCTGGGGGGGAACCCACGCCGTTTTTTTCATTTAAAACTTGGCGTGGAGTTCCCCCTCTGGATTCATACCAGACAGCTGTCAGCACTGCCTGTCGCTCATCGGGAAAGGAAAAAAAAGTTTTCCTTTCCCGATCAGCGAGCCAGGCTTGTGCTTACAAAGTCGTGCTGAAGTCGTGTCTATATTATTCAGGCACGACTTGCATGCTACTTCAGGGTTTAACATTGAGGTCTATGGAGTACAACTCGCATAGAAGTTGGACCAAAGTAGTGCAGGGACTACTTTCAAGTCGGCACGACTTAAAGTCGTGCCAATATGAATGGTAGTCATTGAAAATCATGGAGAATGACTTGTCATACGATTTTGCAGTACAAAATCGTGGGACAAGTCGTGTAAGTGTGAAAGGGGCCTTAGGCTCATATTGAAGTGGGAACCACCAAGGAAACTATATTGTCATCCTTCCCTACTATTCTGTGAGGAGTGGCATATATAGTGGATGGGTCCACGGAGTCCGTCCGCATGTCTGCCAGAACTGCAGCCCTAGCCAACTTGGCCAGAAGAGCCTGGTGGCTAAAAACTTGGCAGGGCGATGGTGCCTCTAAAGTTAAGCTGTGCGATATCCCATTGACGGGAGATTTGCTTTTCAGCTCAGGACTGGAAGCAGTGCTAGACAGCGGAGAAATAGAAATCCTTCCCGGTTAAACGCAAACCCCCAGTTCAAACAAAGGGTTTCGTTCGCAGAAACGAAGAGGGGTCCCTAAGCCTGAGGGGGGAAAAGAAAGCTTGGGGCCAAAGGGGCAAGGGCGGAGGGGGGCGATTTTCGCCCTCCTGAACAGCCTCAAAAAAGCCAATAACGTTCCAAACACGGGAGGAAGACTGGGGGCCTTCTTCCCACACTGGGAGGTGGTTTCCTCCAGTCAATTTATCTTGGATTGTAAGGAAGGGGTACCACCTGGAATTTGACCACCCCCATGAAGACTCCTCGTCACACACCTTCCCAGGTGTGTGGAGAAGGCTAAGGCCCTGTTGGGGGGCATTAAAAGAATCGGAGGAGCAAAATGTAGTACGCAGAATTCCAAAGGGGGAGGAAGGTGGGGGTTTTTACTCACACATTTTTGTAGTACAAAAACCCTCAGGAAAATACAGACTGATCCGGAACCTAAGACCCTTGAACCAGTCTGTATCCTACAAGAGGTTCCGTATGGAATCTCTTTATGGTCAGAGCTTTGCTGCCCCAGAATTGCTACATAGCATCGCTAGACCTAAAGCAGGGCTCGACAAACCCCGGGCGCCAGGTCGCATTTGCGACTAGAATTAGCGACCTGGCGCCTGGGGCAGCACAGCTGGGGTATCCTGTGTCCGTTCGACAACCCCCCCCCCTCCCGCCGCGATCGCGCTGGGCCGCGCCGGTAATTGAGGCCCCGGCTTTGCGGCCTACTGCAGTCCTATGGTTCCTGGTTCCTTCTGCAATCGGGCGCCCTCTGGTGGTGGCCGTTGGTATGACAAGTCATCCACCAATGCTAATGGAGCTTTCCCTACCTGTTTTCACTGCCTGCTCATCTCCTTCCCTTTACTTAGAACCCCCAAACATTATATATATTTTTTATTCTAACACCCTAGAGAATAAAATGGCGGTCATTGCAATACTTTCTGTCACACCGTATTTGCGCAGCGGACTTACAAGCGCACTTTTTTGGGAAAAAATACTTTTTTTAATTAAAAAATAAGAAAACAGTAAAGTTAGCCCAATTTTTTTTTATATTGTGAAAGATAATGTTACGCCGAGTAAATTGATTCCCAACATGTCACGCTTCAAAATTTCATCCGCTCGTGGAATGGCGACAAACTTTTACCCTTTAAAATCTCCATAGGCGTCGTTTAAAAAATTCTACATGTTGCATGTTTTGAGTTACAGAGGAGGTCTAGGACTAGAATTATTGCTCTCGCTCTAACGATCGTGGCGATCCCTCACGTGTGGTTTGAACACCGCTTTCATATGCGGGTGCTACTCACATATGCGTTCGCTTCTGCAAGCGAGCTCGGCGGGACGGGGCGCATTTAAAAAAATTATTATTTTTTCTTATATATTTTACTTTTTATTTTTACACTGTTTTTAAAAAAAAATAAAAATTGTGTCACTTTTATTTCTATTACAAGGGATGGGGCACATTTAATTTTTTTTTTTTTTTTTCTTATTTATTTTAACTTTTATTTTTTCACTGTTCTTTTAAAAAAAAAAAAAAAAGTAACTTTTATTCCTATTACAAGGAATGTAAAAATCCCTTGTAATAGAAAAAAAGCATGACAGGTCCTCTTAAATATGACATCTGGGGTCAAAAAGACCTCAGATCTCATATTTACACTAAAATGCATTAAAAAAAAAAATTGTCATTTGAAAAAAAAAAAAAAAAAAAAAAAAAAATGTCCCTTCAAGAGCTATGGGTGGAAGTGACGATTTGACGTCGCTTCCGCCCTGCAATGACTTGGAGATGGGTGGGGGGGCCATCTTCCTCTCACTTGTCTCCATGTCAGGCCAGGGACAGATCCGGATCGCCTCCGCTGTTACCGACGGCCACGGTAAGCGGTGAAGGGCACCGGAGAGTGGCGGTAGGGGGGGCCCTCTCCTGCCGCCGATAAAAGTGATCTCGCTGCGAATCTGCTGCAGAGACCACTTTTATCTGAAAGAGAACCGCCGGCTCTTGAAGAAGATACCGGGGTTATGGTAGCTAGCTGCTACCATAACAACGGTATTTCTCTTCAAAGACAGGACGTATATAGTCGTCCTGCGGGAAGGAAGTGGTTCATTAAAATGAATTTATTATTTGTCATCTCCCTGCTTGTCCCCTTTCACACGGCTGTCTGATCAGGTTCGCCTGTCAGTTTTTCAGGCGGACCTGATTGGATCCTTAGCGAGAATATGGTGGTCTTGTGTCCCTGCATGGCAGGAAATAAAAGCAGTCACATTAGTTCTAGTCGTCTCTGTGTAAATTTAAGATTGGTTAATTTTTATATTGAAAATAAAGCTTTGTCGGTCGTTTAAAAAAAAAACAAAAAAAACCTGGCTCCTAACTTTTTTAGCTGGCTCCTAGATTCCAAGCAAATTTGTCAAGCCCTGACCTAAAGGACGCCTACCTCCATGTCACCATCGCAGAAACTTTCTAGAAGTTTCTCTGTCTAGCAGTGAACATAGGAGAAACACTCCATCTACAGTTTCAGTCGCTTCCATTCGGCCTATCCTCATCGCCCCAAATCTTCACGAAGGCCATGGCAGAAGCCATGGCCTTTCTGCAGGCTCAAAGGAGTCTCAATAATTGCATATCTGTACGACCTGCTCCTCTTCGCAGCATCTCCAGAACAGTTACCAGAAATCTGGATCTGACAAAAAGAGGATCCTGAGAGGTCTAGGGTGGCTGAAAAGTCCAGTTTGATTCTATCTCAGCGCATTACCTACCTGGGGTACCTGCTAGACTCCACGCAGTTGAGGGTTTTTCTCCCGGCAGAAAAATTACAGAAATTGGACAAGGCAATCTCTCTCCAGAGCAACCAGCAGGTCTCTATAAGGTCAGCATTGTCAACTCTGGGTCTGCTAACTTCAACCATCCCAGCAGTTCAGTGCGCAGGGCTACATTTTCGCCCCCTTCAAACCATTGTCCTAAAACTATTGGACCATAGCCAGGAGTCATTAGACACCTTAGTATATATTCCACCTCAGGTAAAAAGATCCCTCTGGTGGTGGAGGGAAATGGTAAACCTGTCGCAGGGTTGTCTGTGGCTCATCCCGGTCTCCAGGGTAGTGACCACAGACAAAATATAATAAGGTCCAAATGGGCAAGTCCTTTAGACTTAGTGCAAATAAAATCAATATGTGACCAACATAAAGTCTAATACCTCGTGGCAAAGTAATAAAGTGGCGCTGTGTAAAGTGTGAGTGTTTAAAGTGCCAAGTGCTGTGGTGCGTAGTACAATCCTACCTCAATACCAGAAAAATATAAAAATATATAATCAATATAAATTAAAAATAGTAAGTTGACCAAGAATTAACCAATATTGTGGGGTGATATATCCTTAATGGAATTGCAAGTAATTAAAATCCTATACATTAAACAAAATCAATCCTTAAAAAATGTAAAATTGAAAGATAGCAAATATAAATTGGTTGTCAGACCACGGTGCAACCCACACAGTGCAATAATGTGCAAATATCGATGAAAATTGAAAACAATCTGATATATACAGATGTGTATATGAAAAAATTAATTCATCACAAAAAATAAAAAATATTCAAAAAAACAAACGATATTCAAAAAATTTTTTATATATCTGTCCCAACTGCTGTATAGTGCAAAAGTTCATAATGGTGATACAATTGCAGTGTAATAAATCGTGTAGTGTTTTTCCCAGAAGATTATTCTTTAACAATGGAGATCCATGCAATAATTTTTGGCAGTTTCCCCCAATGTGATTGCACTCACTGGAGCTCCCTGCCGGGGTATGAGTGTGTGATGTTAATCCTCAGCCTTTAATCGCCCCGATCTCACTGGTGCCAGTATTCTTCCACTCAGCCCAATCCAGGAGAACCACTTGTTGAGGAGGGAGGGGGGACTCACTGCCCTTTGCTGTAGCACAGATCCCAGCCAGGCATCCACTTTCATATATTTAGATAAAAAATAAAAAAGATTCCTTCATAGCGTAACTGTTTCTAATAAATATTTTATTTATGTATTACAGTCCCATGACTGAATCCACTTGAACAAATGTAAACCGAATAAAAATGATATAGAATTGACAGAGAGGGAGCTCGCAGGCTCACAGGCTGACGTCCGTATGACGAAACGCGTAAGGCGGGACTATCTTGGCACGCACAACGTCACTTCCGCATACCGTGGTTCCGGATACTAGGCCGGTGGAACGCAAGCGGTAGTTTTTTTCAGCAGCGCTGCGTCCCCGGACCGTGTGAGCCTGCGAGCTCCCTCTCTGTCAATTCTATATCATTTTTATTCGGTTTACATTTGTTCAAGTGAATTCAGTCATGGGACTGTAATACATAAATAAAATATTTATTAGAAACATAGTTACGCTATGCAGGAATCTTTTTTTATTTTTTATCTAAATATATGGAAAGTGGAAATATGAAATATGAAAGTGGAAATATGAAAGTGGATGCCTGGCTGGGATCTGTGCTACAGCAAAGGGCAGTGAGTCCCCCCTCCCTCCTCAACAAGTGGTTCTCCTGGATTGGACTGAGTGGAAGAATACTGGCACCAGTGAGATCGGGGCGATTAAAGGCTGAGGATTAACATCACACGCTCATACCCCTGCAGGGGCAGGGAGCTCCGGTGAGTGCAATCACATTGGGGGAAATTGCCAAAAATTATTGCATGGATCTCCATTGTTAAAGAATAATCTTCTGGGAAAAACGCTACACGATTTATTACACTGCAATTGTATCACCATTATGAACTTTTGCACTATACATCAGTTGGGACTAGATATACATTTTTTTTGAATATTGTTTGTTTTTTTGAATATTTTTTGTGATGAATTAATTTTTTCATATACACATCTGTATATATCAGATTGTTTTCAATTTTCATCGATATTTGCACATTATTGCCTGTGTGGGTTGCACCGTGGTCTGACAACCAATTTATATTTGCGATCTTTCAATTTTACATTTTTTAAGGATTGGTTTTGTTTAATGTATAGGATTTTAATTACTTGCAATTCCATTAAGGATATATCACCCCACAATATTGGTTAATTCTTGGTCAACTTACTATTTTTAATTTATTTATATTGATTATATATTTTTATATTTTTCTGGTATTGAGGTAGGATTGTACTACGCACCACAGCACTTGGCACTTTAAACACTCACACTTTACACAGCACCATCCCCTATACTCTGTTTTTAACCTTTCGGGGTATCACTGAGGTGTTCCCTACTTACATAGGGGGGCAGCAGTGTTTTAAAAGTCTGAAGCGCGGACCCATTGATAGATCAAAGTAATAAAGTGTCCAACTGTGCATAAACATGGATGCAACCACTCAGGGATGGTGGATATCCAAAGACTGGCAAAAAAAATGTTGATCCGTAGGTGAGACAAGCATCGAATGTAAACGGCATCAGTGGGCAAGTGATAAATGGATACTCTTACCAGATGGACTCTCCTGTCAGTGACATGGAGTCATGAAGGCAATGTGCCCAACAGGGTAGATAAGGGAATATACAGGCAAATGGAACTTCCAAGGTGGACTCCGCAGCACCTCGAGGGATCATCAAAGTGGGTCGTCACCGTTGAAACTCCGGATTAGAGTCTTAGAGGCAAGATGTACCGCCTGTGGCAAGGGCTGGATACTCACAACACGACATCACTGGACGCTCATCCGCCACACCAGCATAGAATATAATCCACTTTAACCAGGGGGATCTGGTCGCTGCGGCTGGCATCAGTCAGGGGCCCCTTAAAGCCGGCACAGGGCGCAGAGTCCGCTCACCATGGAGAACTCTGAGCTTGTGTCTGGGGGAGACCCCAGACACAAGCTCGGACGGAAGTCGCACCCTCATATGTAAACGGTGTTTAAATCACACATGTGAGGTATCGCCGCGATTGTCGGAGCGAGAGCAATAATTCTAGCACGAGACCTCCTCTAACTCTAACCTGGTAACTGTAAAAAAAAGTTTAAAGCGTCACCTATGGAGATTTTTAGGTACCGTAGTTTGTCGCCATACCACGAGTACGTGCAATTATAAAGCGTGACATGTTTGGTATCTATTTACTCGGCGTAACATCATCTTTCACATTTTACAAAAAAATTGGGGTAAATTTACTGTTTGGTTTTTTTAAAATTCATGAAAGTGTCCCTTTTCCCAAAAAGTTACGTTCAAAACACCGATGCACAAATACCGTGTGACAAAGTATTGCAACAATCGCCATTTTATTCTCTAGATTCTCTGCTGAAAAAATATATTTGGGGGCTCTAAGTAATTTTCTAGCAAAAAATACAGATTTTAACTTGTAAACACCAAATTTAAAAAAATAGGCTTAGTCATGAAAGGGTTAAAGGACTTGTCCCAAGCTGTGTCTTGTCATTTTTACCATTTTGACACTTTTTTTTGTGAACTGGTAGGGGTACATTTGTACCCCGTTACCATTTCACACAGGGGGGAGGCCAGGATCTGGGGGTCCCCTTGTTAAATAGATTTTTGGGGGGATCCCCACGCCATTTTAACCGCTTCCCGACCGCCCACTGTATATTGACGTCCTGTGTTTTAAAGATGGATATCTCGGTAACGGCAGCAGCTGCTGCCACAACCGAGGTATCCATCTTTAGGGCCGGCGATTCTACACACGATAATGGTGGTCTATGCGGCGGGTTCGCCGCGAGATCACCGTTATCGGCGGCGGGAGAGGTGCCACCCCCCCTCCCGCCGCTCTCCCGCACCCTCCGCCGCTTACCGGAGCCGTCGGTAACGGCGGAGGCGATCGGGTCCTTTCACTTCCTCGGTACTGAGACGAGTGAGGCCAAGATGGCCCCCACCCGTCTCTATACCATGTGACGGCCGGAGCGACGTCATTACGACGGCTCCGCCCACTTCTCTTAAAGGCACAATTTATTTTGTGTCATTTTTTAAACGACTTTTTTTTTTTTTTTTTTTTTTTTTTTTGCATTATAGTCTAAATATGAGATCTGAGGACTTTTTGACCCCAGATCTCATATTTAAGAGGACCTGTCATGCTTTTTTCTATTACAAGGGATGTTTACATTCCTTGTAATAGGAATAAAAGTGATCCAAATTTTTTTTTTTTAAAAAACAGTGAAAAAATAAATAAAATAAAGTAAAATAAATAATTTAAAAAAAAAAAAAATTTTTTTAAAGCGCCCTGTCCCGACGAGCTCGCGCGCAGAAGCGAACGCATACGTGAGTAGCGCCCGCATATGAAAACGGTGGTCAAACCACACATGTGAGGGATCGCCGCGACCGGTAGAGTGAGAGCAATAATTCTAGCCCTAGACCTCCTCTGTAACGCAAAACATGCAATCTGTAGAATTTTTTAAACGTCGCCTATGGAGATTTTTAAGGGTAAAAGTTTGACGCCATTCCACGAGCGGGCGCAATTTTAAAGCGTGACATGATGGGTATCAATTTACTTGGCGTAACATTATATTTCACAATATAAAAAAAAATTGGGCTAACTTTACTGTTGTCTTATTTTTTTTTTCAAAAAAGTGAATTTTTTCCAAAAAAAGTGCGCTTAGAAGACCGCTGCGCAAATACGGTGCAAAAAAAAGTATTGCAATGACCGCCATTTTATTCTCTAGGGTGTTAGAAAAAAAACAATATATAATGTTTGGGGGTTCTAAGTAATTTTCTAGCAAAAAAACCTGTTTTAAACTCTTAAACACCTAAAATCCAAAACGAGGCTGGTTTTGAAGTGGTTAAAAAAAATTTTGGCACGGGGTTCCCCTTAAAATTCATACCAGACCTGAAAGGCCTTTTATAAAATTTGGGGGGACCCCCACGCAATTTTTTTTTTTTTTTAATTATAGTTCGGGGTTCCCCTTAATATTCATACCAGACCCAAAGGGACTGGTAATAAACTGGGGGGATCCCATGCCATTTTTTTCAATCACTTCTTTTATCTGCATTGCCGGGACCGACAATTCATTATAGCCGCGAGTAGTTTTTAATGATTTTGCTTTTGGACTGTTCTAAACATGGGAAACTTTACAGGCATACTATAGACACCCCCCAGGTACGAAATTTAAAGGAATATTTCACTTTTATTGCTTCACTTTAAGCATTATTAATCACTGCTCCCGAAAAAACATCTGTTTTGAAAACTTTTTTTTGCATTGATACATGTCCCCTGGGGCAGGACCCAGGTCCCCAAACACTTTTTATGACAATACCATGCATATAAGCCTTTAAAATTAGCACTTTTGATTTCTCTCATAGACTATTACAGGGTGTTCCGCGGCTTTCGAATTTGCCGCGAACACCCCAATTTGTTCACTATTCGGCGAACACACGTTCAACGCGAACATCGGGCTCATCCCTACTTACATGTCCCAATCCATAAGGAAAATCGTAAAAATTCTTGAGGCTGGCAATCAAGTGGGGAAAGAACCTCCGCCACCTCCAGATCAGGGCTCTGCCTCTCAGCCTATCAATGTCCCCCAGGATTTTTACGAGTCCTGTTGGAGGCGCTAGCCCAACTGGGATTGAAGGGAATCTCGGTTATCCCATACTTAAACAACTTTTTTTTTTTTAACTTTTGGTTCCAGTATGCCCCAACTACAGAGGCATCTGTAGGTGGCCAATCCTTTCCTGAAAGACTTAGTGAACCAGAGAGAAATCAAACCTGACCCCGGCGCAGGATCTGCGCTACCTAGGATACAGAGTCAATTCAGTAGCGCAGAAAATTTACCTCACAGAGGAGAAGATAAAAGAAGTAAGTGATCAGCTGCCTGGTTTCAAAGCAATCTAACAGTCTATCCGAACACCCATGTTGGGTCTAGGTCTCTTGGCAACAATCTCAGCAGTTCCGTGGGCCCATTTCAGGCCGAGGAATTGGGACAGTAAATCTTTGGATCAAACCTTCTGTTTATCTCCAAAAGCCAAGAGAGATACCAAAATCTCTCCAGCGGTCTTCTCTGGTCCTTCAGTGTCCGTTCGTATCGCCACAGATGCCAGTGCATGAGGATGGGGGGCCCACTTGAGGACCAAAGTGGCTCAAGGGTCCTGGTCCAGAACGGAAGTCCCAAAGATCGACCAATTGGAGAGAGTTGGAAACTCTGAGAGCGTTTGCCAAGGAGATAAGGGATCACCACGTTCAGGTCCTTTTGGACAATGAACAAACCGGGAGTTACAAGCTGCCCATCCCTGATACGATTGACAAGCATGATTCTTTCTTGGGCCAAGGTTAACCTGGGCTCGATCTCTGCAGTTCACCTCAAAGGGGAGGACAATCATCTAGCAGACTATCTCAGTCACCATCACGTTCATGAATGTCTCCTGGCGGCTTCCTTTGTGCGAGGTCCTCCTGTCTCAAGGACAGATTTATCTATCCTACTTTACCGTCTCTGGCTTTGATGGCTTGGCTATTGAAAGCCAGGTGCTGAGGGACAGAGGATTGCTGGCGTCTGTGATCCCCACAATGTTCAAGGCGTGTACATCCACTTCCCGGAGGATTTATTATTGCACCTGGAAGGCTTACATTTCTTGGTGTGAGGCTGTGGGTTGGCATCTGCGATCCTTTTCTGTAGCTTGGATCCTGACTTTTCTACAACATGGTGTCGATCAGAAACTGGCCTCGAGTACTATGAAGGGTCAAATATCTGTTCTTGCCATTTTTTTCTGCACCCTTTGGCTACTCATTCGTTGGTTAGTACCTTTTATTCAAGGGGTTCGGCATGTTGTTCCCCCTGTGTGCTTGTCACTGCCACTGTGGGACCTGAACCTGGTTCTCTCGGTTCTTCAGAAGCCACCGTTTGAGAACATTAGGGAGCTCCCCTTGCTTAAGCTGTGCTAGAATTTCTAGTTGCCATTATTTCCGTTGGTCGAGTGTCCAAGCTGGCGGCCTTGTCCTGTAAGTCTCCCTATATCGTTCTCCACAAGGTTAAGGCGATTCTAAGTCCACATCCCTCCTTTCATCTGAATGAGGACATTGTTCTTCCTTCCTTGTGTCCATGTCTTCCTTCCTTGTGTCCATCTCATCGTAAGCAGGTCCCACTTCATTTGGTGGCTGTGGTTTGGGTGATCCGCGTGTACCTGTCTGCAACAGCCCCCTTTCAGGGGGTGGAGTCGCTTTTTGTGATTGTGGACGCGCCGCGAAAGGGTCTGTTGGCCTCTTTGGCTACTATCAGATAAACGGTTGTCCAGGCTTATGCCATTAGGGTCAGGTACTTCCCTTTCCCATCACGCCACACTGCCAGGGCGATTAGTGATTCCTGGTCTTTTTCGAAACCAATCTTTCCTTTCTCAAGTTTGTAAGGCGGCTACCTGGTCGTCTGTGCACACATTTCCAAAGTTTTACAAAGTTAATGTTCTGGCATCTTCAGATGCCGGTTTCAGGCGTAGTCTTGCAGGCGGCTGTCTGAGGTTTTTTTTTTCCCTTATGGGAGGTTCTTTTGGGTGGAGTTTGTTTTTGTTCTGTTTTCCCACCCCTCGTTAGGACATACCTACGGTCAAGAATGTGAAGCGCTGTGTCCGTCAATGAACAGAAGAGAAAAGGATTTTTTTTCTACTCACCGTAAAAGCCCTTTCTCTAAGTTAATTGACAGACACAGCACCCTCCCCTCCTTATTGTTTGTACTGCTTTGTGTTGAACTGAGCTGCCCATGACAGGGGTGGGGGGGTTACTACCAGTTTGGACTGCCCATAGGCAGTGCTGTGCTTGTTCTTTTTTTTTTTTCTGCATAGTCCTACTCCTGAAGGTGGCTCTAACTCTACGGTCAAGAATGTGAAGAGCTGTGTCCATCAATTAACTCAAAGAAAGGGCTTTTACGGTGAGTAGAAAAAAAATCCAGTTTTGTGCAAAAAATGAAAAAAATTGCTCTTGAGCCAAACTGGTTAATGCAGGGAATGCATTAAGAAAAAAAATCCAGTTTTGGCTTTAGAACCACATTAGGGATGTGTACTATAAATTGCCACCTTGTTTGTGCTGCATTTGTGCGACTCTTTCATTGTACACAGTGGAATGGAATTATAAATGTGATTTTTAAAGGTAATTGATTACTCTAGAGCAGGGGTAGGCAAACTTCTGAGCACAGTGTGCCGAAAAATGTTTTCAAGGAAATTGAACGTGCCGATTTTTATTACAAAAAAATGTCAACTTCACAACCCAGATCAGCCCTAATTCCTGCACCTTCACACCTCAGATCAGCCTCAGTTCATGTATTTTCACACCTCAGATCGGCCCCAATTCACCTGCTTATCTGCCCCACCACTGTAACCCCCTGCTCATCTGCCCCACCACTGTAACCCCCTGCTCATCTGCCCCACCACTGTAACCCCCTGCTCATCTGCCCCACCACTGTAACCCCCTGCTCATCTGCCCCACCACTGTAACCCCCTGCTCATTTGCCCCACCACTGTAACCCCCTGCTCATCTGCCCCACCACTGTAACCCCCTGCTCATCTGCCCCACCACTGTAACCCCCTGCTCATTTGCCCCACCACTGTAACCCCCTGCTCATCTGCCCCACCACTGTAACCCCCTGCTCATCTGCCCCACCACTGTAACCCCCTGCTCATCTGCCCCACCACTGTAACCCCCTGCTCATCTGCCCCACCACTGTAACCCCCTGCTCATCTGCCCCACCACTGTAACCCCCTGCTCATCTGCCCCACCACTGTAACCCCCTGCTCATCTGCCCCACCACTGTAACCCCCCTGCTCATCTGCCCCACCACTGTAACCCCCTGCTCATCTGCCCCACCACTGTAACCCCCTGCTCATCTACCCCACCCCTGTAACCCGCTTTCTCATCTGCCCCACCAATGTACCTCCTGCTCATCGGTCTCACCTATGTAACCCGCTTTCTCATCTGCCCCACCACTGTAACCCCCTGCTCATCTGCCCCACCACTGTAACCATCTGCTCATCTACCCCACCCCTGTAACCCGCTTTCTCATCTGCCCCACCACTGTAACCCCCCTGCTCATCTGCCCCACCACTGTAACCTCCCTGCTCATCTGCCCCACCACTGTAACCCCCCTGCTCATCTGCCCCACCACTGTAACCCCCCTGCTCATCTGCCCCACCACTGTAACCCCCCTGCTCATCTGCCCCACCACTGTAACCCCCCTGCTCATCTGCCCCACCACTGTAACCCCCCTGCTCATCTGCCCTAACACTGTAACCCCCCTGCTCATCTGCCCCAACACTGTAACCCCCCTGCTCATCTGCCCCAACACTGTAACCCCCCTGCTCATCTGCCCCAACACTGTAACCCCCCTGCTCATCTGCCCCACCACTGTAACCCCCCTGCTCATCTGCCCCACCACTGTAACCCCCCTGCTCATCTGCCCCACCACTGTAACCCCCCTGCTCATCTGCCCCACCACTGTAACCCCCTGCTCATCTGCCCCACCACTGTAACCCCCTGCTCATCTGCCCCACCACTGTAACCCCCTGCTCATCTGCCCCACCACTGTAACCCCCTGCTCATCTGCCCCACCACTGTAACCCCCTGCTCATCTGCCCCACCACTGTAACCCCCCTGCTCATCTGCCCCACCACTGTAACCCCCTGCTCATCTGCCCCACCACTGTAACCCCCTGCTCATCTGCCCCACCACTGTAACCCCCTGCTCATCTACCCCACCCCTGTAACCCGCTTTCTCATCTGCCCCACCAATGTACCTCCTGCTCATCGGTCTCACCTATGTAACCCGCTTTCTCATCTGCCCCACCACTGTAACCCCCTGCTCATCTGCCCCACCACTGTAACCCGCTTTCTCATCTGCCCCACCACTGTAACCCCCTGCTCATCTACCCCACCCCTGTAACCCGCTTTCTCATCTGCCCCACCAATGTACCTCCTGCTCATCGGTCTCACCTATGTAACCCGCTTTCTCATCTGCCCCACCACTGTAACCCCCTGCTCATCTGCCCCACCACTGTAACCCGCTTTCTCATCTGCCTCACCACTGTAACCCCCCTGCTCATCTGCCCCACCACTGTAACCCCCCTGCTCATTTGCCCCACCACTGTAACCCCCCTTCTCATCTGCCCCACCACTGTAACCCACCTGCTCATCTGCCCCACCACTGTAACCCCCCTGCTCATCTGCCCCACCACTGTAACCCCCCTGCTCATCTGCCCCACCACTGTAACCCCCCTGCTCATCTGCCCCACCACTGTAACCCCCCTGCTCATCTGCCCCACCACTGTAACCCCCCTGCTCATCTGCCCCACCACTGTAACCCCCCTGCTCATCTGCCCCACCACTGTAACCCCCCTGCTCATCTGCCCCACCACTGTAACCCCCCTGCTCATCTGCCCCACCACTGTAACCCCCCTGCTCATCTGCCCCACCACTGTAACCCCCCTGCTCATCTGCCCCACCACTGTAACCCCCCTGCTCATCTGCCCCACCACTGTAACCCCCCTGCTCATCTGCCCCACCACTGTAACCCCCCTGCTCATCTGCCCCACCACTGTAACCCCCCTGCTCATCTGCCCCACCACTGTAACCCCCCTGCTCATCTGCCCCACCACTGTAACCCCCCTGCTCATCTGCCCCACCACTGTAACCCCCCTGCTCATCTGCCCCACCACTGTAACCCCCCTGCTCATCTGCCCCACCACTGTAACCCCCTGCTCATCTGCCCCACCACTGTAACCCCCTGCTCATCTGCCCCACCACTGTAACCCCCTGCTCATCTGCCCCACCACTGTAACCCCCCCTGCTCATCTGCCCCACCACTGTAACCCCCCCTGCTCATCTGCCCCACCACTGTAACCCCCCCTGCTCATCTGCCCCACCACTGTAACCCCCCCTGCTCATCTGCCCCACCACTGTAACCCCCCCTGCTCATCTGCCCCACCACTGTAACCCCCCCTGCTCATCTGCCCCACCACTGTAACCCCCCCTGCTCATCTGCCCCACCACTGTAACCCCCCCCTGCTCATCTGCCCCACCACTGTAACCCCCCCTGCTCATCTGCCCCACCACTGTAACCCCCCTGCTCATCTGCCCCACCACTGTAACCCCCCTGCTCATCTGCCCCACCACTGTAACCCCCCTGCTCATCTGCCCCACCACTGTAACCCCCCTGCTCATCTGCCCCACCACTGTAACCCCCCTGCTCATCTGCCCCACCACTGTAACCCCCCTGCTCATCTGCCCCACCACTGTAACCCCCTGCTCATCTGCCCCACCACTGTAACCCCCTGCTCATCTGCCCTACCACTGTAACCCCCTGCTCATCTGCCCCACCACTGTAACCCCCTGCTCATCTGCCCCACCACTGTAACCCCCTGCTCATCTGCCCCACCACTGTAACCATCTGCTCATCTACCCCACCCCTGTAACCATCTGCTCATCTACCCCACCCCTGTAACCTGCTTTCTCATCTGCCCCACCAATGTACCTCCTGCACATCTGTCTCACCACTGTAACCCGCTTTCTCATCTGCCCCACCAATGTACCCCCTGCTCATCTGTCTCACCTCTGTTCCCCCTGCTCATCTGTCTCACCTCTGTTCCCCCTGCTCATCTGCCCCACCACTGTAACCATCTGCTCATCTACCCCACCCCTGTAACCCGCTTTCTCATCTGCCCCACCACTGTCACCCCCTGCTCATCTGCCCCACCACTGTCACCCCCTGCTCATCTGCCCCACCACTGTCACCCCCTGCTCATCTGCCCCACCACTGTCACCCCCTGCTCATCTGCCCCACCACTGTCACCCCCTGCTCATCTGCCCCACCACTGTCACCCCCTGCTCATCTGCCCCACCACTGTCACCCCCTGCTCATCTGCCCCACCACTGTCACCCCCTGCTCATCTGTCACCCCCTGCTCATCTGCCCCACCACTGTCACCCCCTGCTCACCTGTCACCCCCTGCTCATCTGCCCCACCACTGTAACCATCTGCTCATCTGCCCCACCACTGTAACCATCTGCTCATCTGCCCCACCGCTGTAACCATCTGCTCATCTGCCCCACCGCTGTAACCATCTGCTCATCTGCCCCACCGCTGTAACCATCTGCTCATCTGCCCCACCGCTGTAACCATCTGCTCATCTGCCCCACCGCTGTAACCATCTGCTCATCTGCCCCACCGCTGTAACCATCTGCTCATCTGCCCCACCGCTGTAACCATCTGCTCATCTGCCCCACCGCTGTAACCATCTGCTCATCTGCCCCACCGCTGTAACCATCTGCTCATCTGCCCCACCGCTGTAACCATCTGCTCATCTGCCCCACCGCTGTAACCATCTGCTCATCTGCCCCACCGCTGTAACCATCTGCTCATCTGCCCCACCGCTGTAACCCGCTTTCTCATCTGCCCCACCGCTGTAACCCGCTTTCTCAATCTGCCCCACCAATGTACCTCCTGCACATCTGTCTCACCACTGTAACCATCTGCTCATCTGCCCCACCGCTGTAACCATCTGCTCATCTGCCCCACCGCTGTAACCATCTGCTCATCTGCCCCACCGCTGTAACCATCTGCTCATCTGCCCCACCACTGTAACCATCTGCTCATCTGCCCCACCGCTGTAACCATCTGCTCATCTGCCCCACCGCTGTAACCATCTGCTCATCTGCCCCACCGCTGTAACCATCTGCTCATCTGCCCCACCGCTGTAACCATCTGCTCATCTGCCCCACCGCTGTAACCATCTGCTCATCTGCCCCACCGCTGTAACCATCTGCTCATCTGCCCCACCGCTGTAACCATCTGCTCATCTGCCCCACCGCTGTAACCATCTGCTCATCTGCCCCACCGCTGTAACCATCTGCTCATCTGCCCCACCGCTGTAACCATCTGCTCATCTGCCCCACCGCTGTAACCATCTGCTCATCTGCCCCACCGCTGTAACCATCTGCTCATCTGCCCCACCGCTGTAACAATCTGCTCATCTGCCCCACCGCTGTAACCATCTGCTCATCTGCCCCACCGCTGTAACCCGCTTTCTCATCTGCCCCACCGCTGTAACCCGCTTTCTCAATCTGCCCCACCAATGTACCTCCTGCACATCTGTCTCACCACTGTAACCATCTGCTCATCTGCCCCACCGCTGTAACCATCTGCTCATCTGCCCCACCGCTGTAACCATCTGCTCATCTGCCCCACCGCTGTAACCATCTGCTCATCTGCCCCACCGCTGTAACCATCTGCTCATCTGCCCCACCGCTGTAACCCGCTTTCTCATCTGCCCCACCACTGTAACCCGCTTTCTCATCTGCCCCACCAATGTACCCCCTGCTCATCTGCCTCACCTCTGTTGCCCCTGCTCATCTGTCCCACCTCTGTTGCCCCTGCTCATCTGTCCCACCTCTGTTGCCCCTGCTCATCTGTCCCACCTCTGTTGCCCCTGCTCATCTGTCCCACCTCTGTTGCCCCTGCTCATCTGTCCCACCTCTGTTGCCCCTGCTCATCTGTCCCACCTCTGTTGCCCCTGCTCATCTGTCCCACCTCTGTTGCCCCTGCTCATCTGTCCCACCTCTGTTGCCCCTGCTCATCTGTCCCACCTCTGTTGCCCCTGCTCATCTGTCCCACCTCTGTTGCCCCTGCTCATCTGTCCCACCTCTGTTGCCCCTGCTCATCTGTCCCACCTCTGTTGCCCCTGCTCATCTGCCTCACCTCTGTTGCCCCTGCTCATCTGCCTCACCTCTGTTGCCCCTGCTCATCTGTCCCACCTCTGTTGCCCCTGCTCATCTGTCCCACCTCTGTTGCCCCTGCTCATCTGTCCCACCTCTGTTGCCCCTGCTCATCTGTCCCACCTCTGTTGCCCCTGCTCATCTGTCCCACCTCTGTTGCCCCTGCTCATCTGTCCCACCTCTGTTGCCCCTGCTCATCTGTCCCACCTCTGTTGCCCCTGCTCATCTGTCCCACCTCTGTTGCCCCTGCTCATCTGTCTCACCTCTGTTGCCCCTGCTCATCTGCCTCACCTCTGTTGCCCCTGCTCATCTGCCTCACCTCTGTTGCCCCTGCTCATCTGCCTCACCTCTGTTCCCCCTGCTCATCTATGATATGCGTGATATGCAGAGTGGTGAAAGGAAGCAGAGATGAGACACATCTACCTGTCCTGGCACACTTATCCTGCTGATCCACCTCTCGCATTCAGCCCATGTGCATGTATGGGATGTACATAGAACCATCTGGAATGGATGTGCAATGATGAGCTCAGGTCAGGGGCATTTTCTGAAAGCAGTGGGCCTGTGTGCAGGTTAATAAGTTGGGCCCCTGCAGCTGAGGAAAAGTGTGGCGTGAAGCGTCGCAGCAAAAGTTGGGTGTGATTTTCATTGCGCTGAATACTGGCTGTGGCTTAAAGGGACACAGAGTGCAGGGGTTCAGTAGTAACTGACGCAAAGGTTCAGGAATAATTTCAACTAAATTCCTAGAAGCTCAACAGTAATTCCACAATTCTTAACCATTTTTTTTTTTATATATACATACTGTCACCAGTCAGTGTCCCTGGTCACTGCCACACCAGTTATGATAGGTTTCAGATATATGTACCATAGTTTGTGGACTCTCTAACTTTCCTAAATACTAAATGGATATCGATTTGGGTCATTTTCACCAAAGAAATATAGCAGAATACAGCTTGGCCTAAATCTACAAAGAAAGATTATATATTTGCAAAATTTTATAACAGAAACAAAGAAAAAACATGTTTTTTTTTTCAATATTTTTGGTCTTTTTCATTTATTTAGGAAAAAAATTAAAAAACCCCAGTGGTGATTAAATACCACCAAAATAAAGCTCTATTTGTGTGAAAAAAATAACAATTTCACATGGGTGCAGTGTAGCATGACTGCACAATTGTAATTTAAAGTACGACAGCCCTAAAAGATGAAAATTGGCCTAGGCAGGAAGGGGGTAAAAGTGCCTGGTATTGAAGTGCTTAAATTCAGCAAAGGTAAATGATCAAAACTGGAGTAGCCAGAATCTCGAACAGCTGTGCATGACAGCCAGTCAGCGACTATTTTTTCACTTCAAGGTAAACGGAACAAGTGGAAGATGGAAGCTTATTATTTGTTATGCACAGCTCCCCCAGATTATATCTGTTCCATCTTTAATAAATTCCCCTCATTCCACTTAAGGCTATAAGAATAAAAAATTGTTCAAGATGGCGTAGGCAAGGCACTGTGAGAAATGTTTGTCATGTATTTTCTTTCTTTGACTTTTTAGCTTGCGGAAAATGCTGTGTGCCTGCTTAGGAATCTCTCCTACCACATTCATCGTGAGATCCCACAGGCTGAAAAATATCAAGAAACCCCACAAACCACTAATGCAGAACCACAGAATCCTAGTTGCTTTGGTGTGCGACGTGGCAAAGGTATTGTCTGGATACTGATTATTTTATACTGTTTATAAAATGGGGAACATGTGACATCTTAACATTCCTCTGCTATGCCATCTAACAGAATAAAGAAAGTGAAAGAAGGCAAAGTCATATTTTATACTGGTTTTTACAGATGCTACCTATTTATTTCTAAAGGGATGTGACATGAGTGATGGAGCAATGAAAAAAAAAGATTAGTAATGGTCATACTGTAGCCCCTAAGCACAGGCACTGTTAGATGGGATAAAAAAGGAATAGAATAAACATTTTAAGCATAGAAATCTCTCTCAAATATTTGTTTTTGTGTCTTGTTTCTTGTCTTTTTTTTTTTTCTTTTTTTTTTTCTCTTGGTATGTTCAAATATTTTACATTCTTCTGTATGACTTTGAGAATCTGGCAGATTCCAATGGTGTGTGACATTAAATTGAACCTGTAATTGTGTATAAACAAGCAAACTGCCACAGCCACTGTGCAGCTGGAAAATTACCTTGTAGTGCCTTTTTCTACCTTTCCAATGCCACTCATTTTATGACCTCTTTTCCGTCTGTACATGTACAACAAATAAAAATGCGCAACCAAGAGAAAGAAAAAACTTTGCATATATAAATGCAAACATGTGCTGTGATTAAGAACAATATTATTCATTATAGTCCATAAAGTGCTTTAGTCGGTGGAAACAACAAGGATGGATTTTTCAGAACAAACTATTTTTTTTATGTTCATCAAAACAGCAAAGCAAACAGCGCCGCTTACCAGGTTTGGTGGATCAGCATCAGCTGGCTGGCTTGAGCCGCAGTTGTTTTGAATATACTGAATACCATTTGGATGTCGGTGCCTACGATTTTTTTTTTTTAATAAGTACTTAAGTCGAGTACTGCACTATGAAGCCTCTTCTTTCCATTTTATAATATGCCCCATGGGTGGAGTCTATCTTGTGAAAGGCTCAGTGAGAAATATCGCAGCAGTGGAGAGCCGCTATAGGAAGAAGGATCCCGCTATCGGATGAGCCTGTGGATATACAGTCTTTGGCCGAGTGATCCCTCCTGTGTGTGCCTGTTTGATCAGTATAATTTGAGATCTACCAAATCTGGTAAGTGGCGCTGTTTGCTTTGCTGTTTTGCACCCACTAAAGCACTTTATGGACTATAATGCATAATATTATTCTTAATCACAGCACATGTTTGCATTTATATATTCAGAGTTTTTTTTCTTTCTCTTGGTTGCGCATTTTTATTTGTTGTACATACTAGCTGAATATGCAGGTTTTTTAGATGCAGCGACAGTGTCTTTTCATTTTTATATTTATATATATATATATATATATATATATATATATATATATATATATATATATATATATATATATATATATATATATATATATATATATATATATTCTTTGGGGTTTAGCCCAGATATTCTGATATATATACTAACCTTTCCCGTACATGACAGAACTCATAGTAAGCCATAAAGTCAGACTGCAAATTTAGGTTATTATACTGTTCTATGATTTTACTTTTCATCTTTCACAATACATTCTGCATAAGTGATATACAAATACATGTTGCCGTAGACTTTATTAAATCACGTGCACAAAAATCAAAATGCACAGGAAAAAGCACTGCAAAAACAGATCAAAAGCAGACTGCATAGGTGTATACCAAGCCTTATGCTGGCCACACGGATCAATTTTCAGACGAGAATATTCAGACGAAAAATTTTTGTACATTCGCTGAATGAAAGAATGTTTGAAATTTTCACTTGTTTTTAACATACTGTTTTTAAAATGAATGTCATTTCTGAACGAAAACCACACTGTCTGAAAATTCCTTTTGACCAAGAAGTTTACTATTTCCAAATTTTCCCATCACTGTGTTTGAAAATGAACGTCGATTAGAAAATCGAACGAACGTTCTTAAAATGACATTTTTTTTGAATGAAGACATAGTTTTTTTAAATAAAAAAATAAATAAAAAAATTTGATCTCAGTCTGATGATATATACCAGATTCAGCCTTTAAAATTATATAGCCTCTAATGGTATATACAGTATATATCCTCTAATAGTATATGCAGTATATCTCTCCTCTAATAGTATACACAGTATATCTCTCCTCTAATAGTTTATACAGGATCTCTCTCATAATAGTATATACAGTATATCTCCTCTCATAGTATATACAGTATATCTCTTCTGTCTGTTCGATATTTTGATTCCTAACCATATAGTTGGTTATTTATATTTACCACTGCATAGAGATATTTAAGAATAAATTGCCTTTTTTAAACTTTACATATTAACTAAATTATACACCACACTTTTTTTTTTTAAGGTTATAAATCGATTAATTGAAACAATAAATAATAAACTAATTGATTATAAAAACTGTTAGTTACATAGTTACATAGTAGGTGAGGTTGAAAAAAGACACAAGTCCATCAAGTCCAACCTATAATTGCAGCCCTAATACCATTTCTGCCTAGAGCACTTAGGCTTGATGTACATTGCTGCTGGTAAACGGACGTTTAGGAGCAGTTGGGCATTTTTTTTCAGCTACTCCTGAACTCTCCTCTGTTATCTTATCAGTACATGTACACGGGGTCGTTTCTAGGCAATTGAGTCTAGAAGCATTTTTTGGAAAGCAAAAAATGCATTCAGGACGGGTGTGCAGAGGCATTTGAAATGCCTTTAACGGCTTGTAAACGCGATAACTCGCATTTAGCTGAGTTTGGTTTACAGGCATTTTTTATTTTTGACTATATGCAAAAAACTCTTCTAAACGTGGCAAAACGGATGTTTTTAAACGTTAGTTTCTATCTGTCAAGTTAAATCGTTCAGTAGAGGTTGTAAACGTCCCATGTACAGTAAGCCTTATATAAGATACTTGGGTGCTTCCTCCTGCCCTTTCATTGCTAGGATGCATTGCAGGAATGTCTACACTCCTTAACAGTAGGGAAATGTTTGTTGCAATTTGCATCCCTCTCTGGACCACAGACGTTCCAGACCTGTGGGATCAATTGGTGGTCTCAGAAGGTTACAAGATAGAGTTCTAACTAAACTCTTCCTACTTAACCACTTTATTCTTTCAAATCAACCAAAAACTAACACCTCAGGGCATGTTCACGGTACCAGAACTCAGTTATTCATCCTATCCTGGACTTAAAATCCCTCAAAAAATTTCTTTACATGCAAAATTTTCTCTTCCTTTTTACCTGTCCTACCTTCTACCTCCCTGTTTCTCTGTAACATATTGTCTTTTGGGTGCACTTCTAACTGGTTTGCTTCAGAACTGTACCTTGCACCCTTGTGTTAGGATCTGTATTAACCCTATCCTTCTGGGTGTACACTAGAGGTTTCCATATTAAGATTGTACAGTGGGGCTTTCAGCTTACTAAAACAGTCTCCTTTTGCTGTCTGATCCTTACTTGAATACTCACTCTCAAGGTCTCTGCATCAACAGAGCACAACCAGGGGACTTCTCAGTTAATATTTATTTTTTCAGCTAGTCACACTCGGTCTATTCGTATCTACGTTCCACCATTCGTTTTTTTTTTTCTTTTTTTTTTTTTTTGCAGCCTTTAGTGCATCTCTGGAAACCTTATTAGTGCACGTTTCCTTTCCTGTGTCTAAATGGATCTTCTGCAGCTTTTTATATAGCCAGTGACGTTTGAAAATATGTCAGTATTGGTCCTCATGATCTAACACTTTGCTTTTATTATCGTTTGTTCTTCACATCAACTTGATTGTGTGTATGTATACATATGTACATGTTTTATTCTATCATTTTGTGTATTATGTTACTATACAATGATTTTGAATGATGTGTCCAGTTTGTTACGAGTTCAATTGATGTATCAGATTTTTTTTTTTTTTTTGGCAGTGGATCTGGACCGAACTCTTCACATAAGGTTTGAGTGTATGTACCATGTACTCCAGCCGGTTCTTCTTTGTGATACCAGCGGAGTACTGTTTTTAATTGGTTAGTTCACCTGTATCTTAATGATGACACATTAGAGAAATATATAGGTGATTGTGGTGACTAGTTCCAATAGGTAATGACTAAGTTCTAACCCAGGGCTCGACAAAACCCGGGCGCCAGGTCGCATTTGCGACTAGAATTAGCGACCTGGCGCCTGGGGCAGCACAGCTGGGGGTATCCTGTCTCTGTGCGGACATAGATCCCCCCCCCCCCGTGCGATCGCGTCGGGCCGCGCCGGCCGGTAATAGAGGCCCCGGCTTTGCGGCCTTCTTCGGTAGTTCTGGAGTCCTTCTGAAATCTGGCGCCATCTTGTGGTGGCCGTTGGTATTGCAACCAGCAATGCTAATGCAATGCTAATGCGAAATACCTGCCTGTTTTCACTGCCCATCTCCTTCCCAAAGTGGAGAAGAGAAGGAAGTGAATGTGGGGATAGCCTTTTTTTTTTTCGTAATAGATTTTATTTATTTATATTTATATAAAAACTGTTTAATTATTTTTTTCCTAATTAAAATTAATTTATTTGTTATCTCCCTGCTTGGCCCCTTTCACACGGGCTGTCTGATCAGGTTCGCCTGTCTGTTTTTCAGGCGGACCTGATCGGACCCTTAGAGCCCTTTCACACCGAGCCGCAGGGGGCGTTGGCGGTAAAGCGGCGCTATTTTTAGCGCTGCTTTACCGTAGTTTTAGTGACGCTATTCGGGCCTCTAGCGGGGCGGTCTTTTTCTGTGTAAATTTAAGATTAGTTATTTTTTATATTGAAAATAAAGCTTTGTCGGTCGTTTAAAAAAAAAACCTGGCTCCTAACTTTTTTAGCTGGCTCCTAGATTCCAAGCAAATTTGTCAAGCCCTGCTCTAACCTGTGTGGAACTAGTCTACCTCTTTAATAAAGGCAAAAAGTCTTGCGAGCCACAATAATCCAATGCCCAGTGAAAACCAAACATAAATATAAATACCTAGCAGCAAACGCAGATCACATATTCATGACCGTGCAAATAAATGTAAAAAAAAAAATTGCGTTGCGCTAAAGTGTATATCATATAAACTATTCACCGTGATGATACCAAAAAACCATATAGGATAAAAATATATATGTGTTTACACACAATTCTTAAGTGCAATGTGCATATAAATAAATATTCCAACACACAATCATAAAATACTGTGCATATAATGTATGTATAAGTAAGTGAAAAGTTTCTTAAAAAAACGTGGAATGACTCGCATACAGTGCAACATGCAAATATTCTATTATAATCTAAAATAAATTTACATATGAGTGCCAAGTGAACCTTAAATAAATGAATGCAATCTCTAACGGTGAAATATCGCCCAAAAAATTCATATAGCAGTGTCCAAAATATCCAAAAAAATGTATGTGTATATTCGTGTCCAAAAGAAACACTAAATGTCCAAATTATCCATCGTGCGGCGTCCAAGTGTCACAAAACATGCCGTGGTGTGCCTCGGTGACCCCGCAAAGTGATTGCGCTCACCTTAGAGCGTGTGACACAGTAATTAGCTGTGTCAAATCACGCTGTGGAGCCACCCCCGGGCTCTGTATAGCAAGCTAGATGCGATCTCCAATCTGGATCAATATGGCTCCATAGACATCATACCATAAAGTAAAGAGAGACTATATAGTGTAATTCCGTCAAACAATTTTTATTGAATAAAAAACCCTCTCCCCACAAAGGGGTACTCACATTTTCCTGGTGCTACTGTGCACCATACAATAAAAGCTCTTTAAAAACCGCCGATCGGCGTGCTGCGGGGTATAGGCTTCTCCCAGCTTTTATTGTATGGTGCACAGTAGCACCAGGAAAATGTGAGTACCCCTTTGTGGGGAGAAGGTTTTTTATTTAATAAAAATTGACGGAATTACACTATATAGTCTCTCTTTACTTTATGGTATGATGTCTATGGAGCCATATTGATCCAGATTGGAGATCGCATCTAGATTGCTATACAGAGCCTGGGGGTGGCTCCACAGCGTGATTTGACACAGCTAATTACTGTGTCACGCTCTAAGGTGAGCGCAATCACTTTGGGGGGTCACCGAGGCACACCACAGCATGTTTTGTGACACTTGGACTCAGCACGCTGAATAATTTGGACATTTAGTGTTTCTTTTGGACACGAATATACACATACATTTTTTTGGATATTTTGGACACTGCTATATGAATTTTTTGTGCGATATTTCACCGTTAGAGATTGCATTAATTTATTTAAGGTTCACTTGGCACTCATATGTAAATGTATTTTAGATTATAATAGAATATTTGCATGTTGCACTTTATGTGAGTCATTGCACGTTTTTTTATGAACTTTTCACTTATACATACATTATATGCACAGTATTTTATGATTGTGTGTTGGAATATTTATTTATATGCACATTGCACTTAGGAATAATTGTGTGTAAACATATATATATTTTTATCCTATATGGTTTTTTGGCACATTGCACTTAGGAAGAATTGTGTGTAAACACATATATATTTTTATCCTATGTGGTTTTTTTGGTATCATCACGGTGAATAGTTTATATGATATACACTTTAGCGCAGCGCAATTTTTTGTTTACATAGTCTACCTCTTTGTTCCTTGCTCCATCTGTCAATCACTTGTCATATGAAGCTTCAATAAAAGGATTTTTGGAAGTGCAGCCGTCCGGAATGATTTCCTTATGACTTCTCAGTTAAGCTGTGGTTGACCTTTTTTTTTTTTTTTTTTTTACTATCCTTCAGGCAGCTTTCATGCCTCAGACATTCCTGACATCACCCCATTAATGGGAACTCCTTCCATTCCCCTTGAATAGTATAGCACAATTGCAAGTTGTTCCCTCAACCACTTCAGCCCTGGAAGGTTTCACCCCCTTAATGACCAGAGCACTTTTTACAGTTTGGCACTGCGCTGCTTTAACGGATAATTGCGCGGTCGTGCATTGCTCTATACAAACAAAATTTGCATCCTTTTTTTCCCCACAAATAGAGCTTTCTTTTGGTGGTATTTGATCACCTCCTGGAATTTTATTTTTTGTGATATAAATGAAAAAAGACCAAACATTTTGAAAAAAATCCAATAGACTGAATTTTAGTCATACATTTAGACCAAAATGTATTCACCCACATGTCTTTGGTAAAAAAAATTTCTATAAGCGTATATTTATTGGTTTGCGCAAAAGTTTTAGCATCTTCAAACTATGATACGTTTACTGGAATTTACACAGCTTTTAGTTTTACTGCCTATCATTTCTTGAGGTGTTAAAATGGCAGGGCAGTACAAAACCCCTCCAAATTACCTCAAGGTTTTTGCTAAGAGGCAAGAGACTGCGAAAAAGTCTCTCACTCTCGCGGCTCCTCCCTGCATCAGATAACCCCCTAGAAGAAGCGCTCTCCGGTGGGGGGGGGGGGTGGGGGGGTGTTAAAACTAGGAGGCCGGTCACTGCCGGGTGTTTTTAAAAAAAAAAAAAAAAAAAACAGGAGGGTTTACAACCCCTTCAAGTCAGAAGGTAAACAGAGAAAAACAAAAAAATCCCTGCGCTATCATAAAAACCCCCCCCCAAGGAAGCAGCAGTTCAACTGTGAAATATTCACAACCGACAAAGAAAACACTGCGCTATACAGTGAATAAAAAAGGCACAAAAAAAATCAATATATGCAGTAACCACAAAAATATAGATCAAATGACATCAAATCTTTAGTGCACAAATGGTAGCAAATACATCAAAGGGCATCAAATCATTAGTGCACAAGTGGTAGCAAAGTCCATAGATTTTGAAGAGATCGAGAGTCTGGTGAGGAGATAGGAGGAGTCCCCTTCAAGTCAGGAGCTACACTTTTTGTAGCTGCTGACTTTTAATCAACAAAAAAAAAAGCCTGGAACTCCGCTTTGATAGGACATCCTCAAGGAACCCCCACTGCACCCGATCAAAGGCCTTCTCTGCATCTAGGGCTAGGAAGGTCGTGGGGAGTTTACGTAGTTCTACATATCTGAGTAAATGAAGGATTGGTCTGGTGGCAACAGGAGCTTGGCGGAGCTTAATGAATTCTACTTGACCAGGGTCAATCAAAGAAGGAAGTATTTCCAGCAGCCGAAGTGCCAGGGCCTTTGCTTAGATTTTTATATCTGAATTAAGGAGAGGGAGAGAGAAAGGTCTATAATTGGATAGAAGAAGTATCCTTTATCAGGTTTAGGAATGGTTATTACCATAGCTTGTAGCATCTCTTTAGGAAATTTACCGCAATCCAACACTTAATTATAAACAGTGGTTAGTCGTGGAGCAAGGATATCCACAATTTTGTGATATTTATTAGGGGAACCATCTAATCCCGGGGCTTTAGGTGTGGGGAGACAATAGATAACTTGGAAATTTCGGCTGTCATGAAAAGGTTGGGATAGAGCTTCTAATTGTGTAGTGTCAAGGGGATTGAGAAATGCTTGGATCTGGTTCAAAGGTAGATTCATCTATGTCAGTGGTTCTCAACCGCTCTAGTGCCATGACCCCTTGATAAAATTTCCCAAGTTGTGGAGACCCCCAACGGTAAAATTATTTTCATTGCGTGGGTTGTCAGCACCCAAGGCAGGACAAGTAATTTGCGCCCCTAACCCACGGACATTTAGCACTCCCTGAGTCTCTAACACTCGTACAGTATTAAAACCCTGATGGTACATCTTGGGATGTACCACTCTTTCTCTTTGTTCTCCTTTCTTTCCCTTTTATCTCTCTCTATCCTAATTTGTTTATTTTCCCCCCATCCCTCTTTCTAGCCATCTTTCTTGTTCTTTCTCTTATTCTTTCTCTCCCTTTTTCTTTGTTCCTCCCCCTCTTTTCCTCTCCCTTCCATGTATTCTCTATTTTTATTCCTTCTCTTCTTGGTGGGGGGAATGGGATAAGTGGCAGTGTTGGCGGGAGTTCTGATCAGCCAACTAAGGTGCTCTTGATCAAGGTCATCTGCTGATCTGAGAACTTTAGTGGGGACCTTTTTAATGGCAACTATAATCCCAGGTAGTGTTTCTCAATGTGTCTCCAACTTTGTGGTGTCTCGTAGCAGTGACACCTATGCCGAAATCAGGAGATAGGGTCTCCTCCAGCCCCTCTCACTTCACATTCCTCACCAGTCAGCTGACTTCTAGTCTCTGCCCCCCAGTCATGCCCGTGAACTGAATGGGCGGCTGCAAAGAGACTGAGAGGGCAGCTGCGGGCACCAGGGACAGCCATGCTGGGCTGCCGAAAAAAGGCTGGGAGTGGTGCGGGCTTCAGGAACAGCCAAGGATTTGGTGACCCCTGGCAAATCATCATTTGACCCCCAGGTTGAGAACCACTGATCTAGGTAGTCTTTAAATACTTCTACTATTTGGTCAGGGTCATGGTGTTTAGTACCAGTTTTAGAATCCATTAGGTGTTTATTTTAGTGACCAAGCGTTTACTCTTTATGCGTCGAGCCAAAAAAGCACCTGCCTTGTTGCCCAAAGCATTTGAGTTGGCTTTGAGAATTTTGATCTGTTTTTCGTAGCTACAGAGCAACAAGGAACAGAGATTGATTCTCAGGCTCAGCAATTTAGAGGCATGGTGTGCTGAGGGATTGCACTTGTTTAGATCTTCTATATTCTTTATTGACTGTACTAGGCTATCAAAACGCTGCAATCTGCGTCTTTTTAATTGGGAGCTTAATTGTAATAGTTTCTCCCTCAGGACTGCCTTGTGGGCATTCCAGAGGGTAAAACAGTCAATATCTGAATATTCATTCAAAGAGAAATATGAATTCAACTCCTCTGTGAGTGAGCAGAGATGGTCGGGATCTGCTAGGATGGGTGTTTATTTTTCATAGGGGAGAGTACGCAGGCATCGGGTGGGCCAAAATTGTTAGTGATAGGGACGGGTTTGGACCATGTAATTGAACCTATGACTGTAGAGACTGGAAAGACCACTTTTCAAAAACAAACGTCAATCCTAGAGTAAGAATGATGCGAAGGAGAGTAGTAGGTGTAGTCCCTCTCCACCGCATGAAAACCTCATCAGATGCCAAACAGATCCCTTCTGTAAAGTAAATCATGTAAACAAGTGGATGGTTTCCTCCATGAGGACGTCGAATTGAGCTGAGGATCAACAATAGCAGTAAAGTCCCCTCTCATGATCAGAAGCAACTGACGACCAGATTCGACCATCTTAAAATGTTACTAAATCCACAACAATAAAATCAGTCTGTTTATGCAGTAAAGCATGCTTGTTATACTCAGTGGTACCTAAGGGGTTAATCTTCTGCATTGTGTAAAAAGGCTGTGTGATCCTGTCTTCTCTGATACTCCCCTTCTTACACTGACTCTAGTCCATTTCCTGATATAACAAAGCATTAGGGGACAGGCTGCACATGCTCGGTTTGTTGTTGTGCTAGAGTTATTTTTTTTTCTTGGGAGTGCATATGATTAGCACAGGGCCAATCAGCACTGTCCAGAGGTTCAGGGGTCCTGCAGTCTTATAGGTCAATCAGGGAAGAATAAAAACTCCTACAAGCTTTAACCAGACACTGATACAAGTCAAACAACTGCTCTAACTGCTGATGAGAAGTTATTTAGCAGTTTAGATTTACTAAAATTGTATTTTCATGTTCTATGTACTGTAGGAGACCAAATATATTGAATGCAGGGTACTTTAGTAACACTTTAAGGACTCTTAAGAAAGGCAATCTGTTTGACATTGGGGACAAACAGATTAACTAGAGTATAAAGTACATTGTTCAGAACACAAACGAGAATAATGAATCTGCCATTATCTAGGATGGAAGACCTAAATTGAAATGCTACCGAATCATTAAAGTGGAGTTCCACCCAAAAATGGAACTTCCGCTTTTCCGGTCCCCCCCCCCCCTCCGGTGTCACATTTGGCACCTTTCGGGGGGGGGGGGGGGGGCAGATGCCTGTCTAATACAGGTATTTTGCTCCCACTTCCGGGCATAGATACCAGAGCCACCCGCGGGTATCTACGCCACCCACCCCCCCACTGTATTCTGGGAAACACACGGGTACAGTGTAATAGTGCAATGCAAATCGCGCATGCGCAGAAGGAAACCAGGAAGTGAAGCCGCTGATTCCCTTACTGAGGATGGGGGTGGCAGCACGCGACAGCCGAGGGACAGATCGGCTTCGGGTGCCAACATTGTGGGCTCCCTGGACAGGTAAGTGTCCATGTTTTAAAAGTCAACAGCTGCAGTATTTGTAAAAACGGCGGAACTCCGCTTTAATCGCAATTAGCATTCCAGTTTTTTTCTTATCAGAATTAGCAGCAAAAATCTGGGAAAAATGTTTAAGGGAAAGTCAGGGTGATTTGTTTCTAAGAAATCTACCAAAAAAACATTTGACAAGGACTTAACTGGTACCATATGGTCACACAAAACTTTTAAGATAGTATATTTAAAGTGTCTTGAAAAAGTATTCATACCCCTTGAAATGTTCCACATTTTGTCATGTTACAACCAAAAACGTAAATGTATTTTATTGGAATTTTATGTAATAGACCAACACAAAGTGGCACATAATTGTGAAGTGGAAGTAAAATGTTTTTTATTTTTTTACGAATATCTGAAAAGTGTGGTGTGCATTTGAATTCGGCCCCCTTTACTCTGTTACCCCTAACTAAAATCTAGTTGAACCAATTCCCTTCAGAAGTCACCTAATTCGTAAATAGAGTCCACCTGTGTGTAATTTAGTCTCTGTATAAATACTGTTCTGTGAAGCCCTCAAATGTTTAGAGAACATTACTGAACAAACCGCATCATGAAGGCCAAGGAACACACCAGACCGGTCAGGGATAAAATTGTGGAGAAGTTTATAGCAAGTTTGGGTTAGAAAAAAAAAAAAATCCTAAGCTTTGAACTTCTCACGGAGCACTGTTCAATCTATCATCCGCAAATGGAAAGAGTATGGCACAACTGCAAACTTGAGACTGGGACGAAGGTTCACCTTCCAGTAGGACAACGACCCTAAACATACAGCCAGCGCTACAATGGAATGGTTTAGATCAAAGCATATTCATGTGTTAGAATGGCCCAGTCAAAGTCCAGACCTAAATCCAATTGAGAATCTGTGGCAAGATTTGAAAATTGCTGTTCAGACACTCTCCATCCAATCTGACAGAGCTTGAGCTATTTTGCACAGAAGAATTGGTAAAAATGTCACTCTTTCGATGTGCAAAGCTAGTAGAGACATACCCCAAAAGAATTGCAGCGAAAGGTGGTTCTACAAAGTATTGACTAAGGGGGGCTGAATACAAATGCATGCCACACTTTTCAGATAATTATTTGTAAATCCCAATAAAATACATTTACATTTTTGGTTGTAACATGACAAAGTGTGGACATTTTTAAGAGGTATGAATACTTTTTCAAGGCACTGTTTTATAAAATTCAAATAAAAATATTGAAAATTGTTGAATGCTGTATAGGCCATATCAGTAAAAATAGCAGATTATCTTTTCTGTATGATCCAAGAGGTCGACTCGTTTCGCAACAACCAGCTTCCTCAGGACCTCCTTGGTTTGGTAGCAAAGTGGAGAGAGAGAGTCTAGCTTTCAGATGGTGACAGTATATGCTGCATGGACATATAGTTTAGTCCAAATTGTGATCAGTGAAGGTTTTTAATTAGCTGGGCGTTATGGCAAAAATATATCTATGGGTAACAGAAATTTGGAACCAATTGGATGATAAATATCACATGAGATAGAGAAAGCCGTGTTACCATAAACAGGTGCACTTCTTACTTCCAATGGGAGTTGTGGCTTTACCCTTCGGAAAGCGGATATTGCATATATGTTATATTAATCTTTATTCACAGTCTCAACCAGCCCTTGATATCAGCAAAAACACAGATTGACAACCTGCAACAACCGCAATTAATAAAGCCTTATTATGGTATCTTGATAGAATGGAAAATCACAACCTTGGGTATATTGGAATGTATCAACACCCAATTACCTGTATACACCAAATATCTCCAAATCCTCTCCTAGGAGCCTCCACCACAAGGAAAAAGGGGGGAAGAGGAGGAAATCTGGAAGGGCAGCAGGGAGGAACAATGCACAGGGTATGTGATCTTTTTGCCTGCAATTGTAATAGAAGACGCAGCTGAAGAGATCTATAAAACAATAAAATGCATAAATATATCCATACCCTCACAGGTTGGGGGCAGTATAAACTATTCTATCTTAGTCTCAATACTCTTACCTTAACCGCTTCAGCCCCGGAAGATTTGGCTGCTGAATGACCAGGCCATTTTTTGCGATTCGGCACTGCATCACTTTAACTGACAATTGCATGGTCGTGCGGCGCTGCTCCCAAACAAAATATCCCCATATTTATTTTTATTTCAAAAAAGCAAATTTTTTTTCTCATTTTAGTATGTATTCTACATATTTTTGGTAATAAAAATCTCAATAAGCGCATATTGATTGGTTTGCACAAAGGTTATACCGTCTACAAAATAAGGGATATATTTATAGCATTTTTATTATTTTTTTTTAAACTAGTAATGGTGGCGATCTGCGATTTTTATTGCAACTGCGACATTATGGCAGACACTTTTGACACATTTTTGGGACCATTGGCATTTATACAGCGATCAGTGCTATAAAAATGCACTGATTACTGTAAAAATATCACTGGCAGGGAAGGGGTTAACACTAGGGGGTGTTCAAGGGGTTAACTGTGTTCCCTAGTGTGTGTTCTAACTGAAGGGGGGATGGGACTGTCTAGGGGAGATGACAGATCGCCGTTCATACTTTGTATGAACACACAATCTGTGTCTTCTCCCCTCAGAGAACCGGGATCTGTGTGTTTACACACACAGATCCCGGTTCTCGGTCTGTCACGTGACCGCCGGGCACTCGCATTGGCTCCGGGGGCGAGAAGCGCCCCTTGTGGCCACAGGGCGAAGCAACGTTGCATAACGTCGTTTCGCCCAGCCGTGCCTTTCTGCCGCAGTAAAACTGTGGCGGCTGATCGGCAAGTGGTTAAACACCAACATCCAAAAATTTTGTAACTACACAAATAAGAGTATTCCTCCTAAATCCATCACCTCAACTTTGCCTCCATAGGAGCCCAGAGGACCATATTAATGCCCTTCAACCTCCAGTATCTTACCTAACACGGGGTCCTTCTTAACAATAATTATACCTATATCCATATGCCATAGATAAATACCCTGTCACCAACACAAGACAACTCCAAAGATATTGCTGAGGACACATTATGCCAGCATTTAGAGCTCACTAAAAGCAATGCACAAAACTGGAACTATGAAATACTGCATAAATGATACACAAATGCTAAAAAATGTACAGGTTTTTTTAAAATGTATAAATGGCCTTATTTATTGGACCCAATTCTGGTAACCCTACCCTAGAGGTGCATAGGTTATACTCGTAGGAAGGGTTTGAAACTCAAAGCGTCATTAAGTCCTGGTGTGGAGCTGGCGTTTAGGTTAAAAAAAAAAAAATCTACCATGCCTCTCATAATTTCCTATGAAAATTTCTGCCTCTTGGGTAGAGCTGCACGATTCTGGCTAAAATGAGAATCGCAATTTTTTTCCTTAGAAGATAGATCACGATTCTCTCGGCGTAACATCTTTCACATTCAACAAAATATTTGGGCTAACGTTACTGTTTTTTTTTTTTTTTTTTTATTCATTGAAGTGTATTTTCCCCCCAAAAAATGCATTTGAAAGACCACTGTGCAAATACAGTGTGACATAAAATATTGCAACAATCCCCATTTTATTCTCTATGGTCTCTGCTAAAAAATATGTTTGGGGGTTCCAAGTAATTTTCTAGCAAAAAAATCTGATTTTAACTGTAAGAAACAAGTGTCAGAAAAAGGTTTAGTCTTTAAAGTGGATGTAAACCCGAAAATGTTTTTTTTTTTTTTTTTTTTTTTTTATATCATAATGTAGATAGAGTATAAGATTTCCTATCATTTGAGCCCAGTCTTGCCACATAGTTAATCCATCTCTGAGCATTTCTCTTGTATTGTTCAGTGAGACAATTCTTGACAAACTGAGAAAAACTTTGTCAAATCCTCCCCCTTGCTGTGAGTGACAGGTGATTTACATATCTCATGCACTAGCCTAAGAGACATGCAGTATTTTTAAATTCCCTCCCCCACTCCTTTCTTCAGCAGCTCTGCAAGGATTGGCTCTTTCACACCTCAGCATGATTTGGCATGCTGAAGTCATGTGGTTACTTTCCTGTCTTTTCACTGGATGTTAGAGATCATAGCAGAAGTTCAGTGTTAGAAATACACAGGAGAAAATGCATATTGACAAGGGGAGTGTAGAGGTGGGGGGAGAGTCTACTGACATCACGACTCCACCCACTGAGCTCCAGACAACAGAACCACCCACAGAATCTGCAGTTATTCGGGTCTAATAACAGAGAGAGTTGAAACATTTGACCGTTAAGGATACATGCAGGAGGCATGTATATCCTTATAGATAACCCCTATGCCAGTAGTTTAGAAAGGATGACATTGGGTTTACATCCACTTTAAGTGGTTAAACTTCCTGCATATTCACACAGTTTTATCCCTTTGATCTAAGAGGGAAAAGTTACAATGTTAAACTCTTGGCAGACTGCCAGAGTAAGCAGAGAACTTGTTACATGAAAGAATGGAGACACTCCGCAACATGGATTGTCAGAGGGGTGAATGGAGATTGTGATCTTTTAACAATTAATTGTGCAGCTCTACTCTTGGGTGATCTAGGACTCTTTCAAGGAGAGGGAAATTGAACCACAGAGGTGTCATTGTTATGTTTCAGGGCTACGTGTCTGCCTATAGGTGTATATAAAAGTTTGTTCCTAATATAGTAGATGTAGAAAAATTTTTAATCCCCCCATATGTTGGGGACTTAAAAGGTTTAAAAGTGTAGCCTAAAATGTAGTTTTATTATAATATTAAAAAGACAGAACTGTACATACATAAAATAACAAAGATTGGAGTAGGCATGAGGTCATACAATACAGGCGTCTATGCACTTCATATAAATTGTACATGTAGAGAAAATGTCCAACTGTTTCAGAGTCAAGTAGCTCCTTCTTCAGAGAAGACTCTGCAAATAATGTAGTATGATCAAGTGTTCCTCCTGGGTAGGAGAAAAAGCCAATTTCATTAAAAAAAATCGGTAGAAAAACAGGCCACTGCCTGCTCGCCTCTAGTAGATTTCCCCTCAGAAAGGGAGAGCAGACAAAACCCCAAAGGGCAAGGTGAAGGTAGGGAGTCCTCAGTCACTCAGCAGGACCCTAAGGCCCCATTCACACCTCAGAGTAGCGTTTTTGAGCGTTTTTCCCGGCGTTTTGTTGGGCATATTTGTGCGTTTCCATGCAGCGTTTTCCGGCGTTTTTGAGCTTTGGCATTTTTTTTTTATTAGCCAATAGAAAAAATGATCATCTGTTTCATCATTTGTTGCTATGTTTTTAGATTTTGTCGTCTGCTTCCAGCTCCAAAAACGCCCAAATATGCCCGATTCGAGCGACAAAAAAGGGTCCAGAACTTGTTTGAGCTTCAGGCGACTTGGAGTGGAGATGTGTACCATCTCCATAGAGAATAATGTATTTTTTCCCCTCAAGCGTTCTGTAGCTTGAGGCTTCAAGCTACAAAACGCTCAGGTGTGAATGGAGCCTAAGGGTATACATAAGGACCACCTTCTAAGGTATCTATGTTGAAGAAAACCACGTCCAATTCACTAGCCAATATGGGCAAGTATCTCAAATATCTCACAAGAAGTCTCTGCAGTGACTGATTTAGCCTGTGGTGTTGTGGCAGGTCTGCATGGAGTAAATGGCACCAATATATATGATATGATATAATAGATGTGGTCGTATATTCTCCTCCAAAAATCTCAAATTGTCTTGCCGACATAGTCCCACATTGGCAAAACATAATGTAAATGTCGCCTTGTGTCTGACGGCAGTCCACATATTGCCTTAACCACTTAACTACCAGCCGCCGTCTTTATACGTCGGTACTTTGACGTGGAACACCATTGGTATCCTCTTAAAACAGCGGGCGGCTGGCTTTCAGATAAGTGATCTCTGCAGTGGATTCGCTGCAAGATCTCTCTTATCGGCAGTGGGAGAGGTGCCCCCCCCCGCGCCATGCTCCGGTCATCTCCACCGCTTACCGGAGCCGTTGGTAGCTGCAGAGACCATCAGGTCTTCTCCCCTGTGACACTGCATGCCGAGTGAGGGAAAGGTGGCCCCCACTTGGCTCCATAACATTGATTGACAGAAGCGACATCAAAGGCAGAGGGTTGTGTAGGCAGAAGGTTTTTTTTTATCTTAAGGCATTCTATGCCTTAAGATAAAAATCATTCTGTGTTCAGCAGCACCCCTAACACTTACCTGAGGTCCCTCTCTGTCCAGCAATATCCACGAGGGTCTCAGCCATCCGAGATTCTCCTTCCTGATTGGCTGAGAAACAGCAGCTACGCCATTGGCTCCCGCTGCTGTCAATCAGTCAGCCAATTGGGAGAGAGGGGGCGGGGCCGGGTCGGGGCTCTGTGTCTGAATGGACACAGGGGAACTGACTCAGTTCTGGTGCCCCCATAGCAAGCTGCTTGCTGTGGGGGTACTGAACAGGAGGGAGGGGCCAGGCTCACAGAAGAGGGACCATAGAAGAGGAGGACCCAGTCTGCTATGTGCAAATCCACTGTAACACAGCAGGTAAATATAACGAACATGTTTTTTTTTTTTTTATAGGAAAAAAACTAGACTTTACAATTCACTTTAAAGGTGATTTTTTTTATTTTATTTTTATTGCATTTTAGTCTAAATATGAGGTCTTTTTGACCCCAGATCTCACATTAAAGAGGTCCTGTCATGCTTTTTTTTTTTTCTATTACAAGGGATGTTTACATTCCTTGTAATAAGAATAAAAGTGACCCAAATTATTTTTTTTTAAAAGGACAGTGTAAAAATAAAAAGTAGAAGTCGCGCCCACATATGAAAATGGTGTTCACACCACACATGTGAGGTATCGCCTCGATCGTTGGAGTGAGAGCAATCATTTTAGTACTTAATCCCCTCTGTAACTCAAAACCTGTAAAAATTATTAAACCTTGCCAAATTAGTTTTTTAGATGCCAGTTTGTTGCCATTCCACGAGCGGGCGCAATTTTGAAGTGTGATATGTTGGGTATCAATTTACTCTGCATAACATTATCTTTCATGATATAGAAAAAATTGGGCTAACTTTTTACTTTAATTCAAAAAAGTGTATTTTTTCCAAAAAAAAAATATGTGCTTGTAAGACCGCTGTGCAAATACGGTGTGGCATAAAGTATTGCAATGACTGCCATTCTATTCTTTAGGGTGTCTGAAAAAAAAATTTGGGGGTTCTAAGTAATTTTTTTAGCAAAAAAAAAAAAAATGATTTTAACTTGTAAACAACAAATCTCAAAAAGAGGCTTGGGCCAGAAGTGGTTAATGTGTGCATGCCTGTGGGCCTTCCAAAAACCACTCACAATATTCACACGACCCACATCTAAACATACCATGTTTATTTTCCTCTGTCCGAAAACCTTCCTGAAAGGTTTTTTTTTTTTTTTTTATAAATCTTTTTTTAAATTTCATTATTTACAAACAAAACACAAAAAAACACAACAAAAACATCATACACATTGAACCAAAAATATAATACATTTTCCAAAATCTAATATAAACATTATTAATCCCACAAAAAAAAAGAAAAATAAAGGAATTAATAGAGGAAAAGTAAACCTTAGTTCCTCCCTTTCACCAATGACCTCAAACATTTCCCAAATGAGAGTACACTTATTATAGACAATAACCCCCATGGACATTCAATGCTGTATATGGTTTATCCAGCCACTTTGCCCACACTTTATCGTACTTACTAGGGCAGCCCCTATTCATGCAAGTATCTCTATACAGTGGAAGATTATTATTTACCAATTGCTTCCAGTATGAGAGCGCAGGGGGACGAGGTTTCTTCCAATACAACGCAATGGCTTTTTTTGCGTAGAATAATACTATATTCGCAAAAACATTCGCTCAGACACTGTTGGAAAAATAGTCTCTACCAAACCCCATAAACAGACATTGAGGTTGGTAGAGGAGCGGAAGGGATAGAATTCAATAAAGCCACCACTTCCACCCAAAAAATTGTTATAAATGGGCAAGTCCAAAAGATATGTATAAAATTCCCCCTGAATTACTCCACATCGCCAACACTCTGAAGAGCACAGAGGGTTTATCTTATTAAGTCTGTGTGGCGTGATATATGCTCTATGTACCAGTTTGTATTTGATCATGCGATCTCTCAAAGATATCAAAGATGGCAAAGGAAAGCCCCATACACCCCTCCAATCTTCCATATCTAAATCTGGTATATCTTGCACCCACCTAGCTCTAAGAGCCTCTAATGGCAGGATAGAATATAATGTAAGATGAGAATACAATCTTGAGATAGACTTATCCAGTCACTCAGACCTTAGCACTAATTCTAAAGTAGATTGATCGTTAAACTATCCTATGGAAATTGTGCATGGGAAGTGTGAAGAAGCTGAAAGTATCTAAATAGATGGTAACTGGAAACATTGAAAGTCGAGGTAAGTGTAGAAAAAGTAGATAGTTTCCGATCAGTGATCACTTGGGAAAGTAATTTAATATTATATTTAGTCCATGCAAAAGGCTTTGGTGCTTTAAAAAATTGAGGAAGAGTAGGATTAAACCATAGAGGGGCGCTTGGAGAAAACGCACCTTTGGGATAATGCTCACATCTAAGACCGGTCTCCCAGGCACGAATAGTAATGAGCATTGAAGGAGTTAACTGGTATTGTCCCTTTCGGCCCCTAAACAAAAAGGACTTAAAAGCATCTATAGAACCTACTACTGCTGCTTCCAGCCGAGTAGAGGAATTGTGTGTATATATATATATATATATATATATATATATATATATATATATATCAGGATTCAGCCACCATGTGGCCGTAACCAACTGGGTGGCTTAAAAGTATCTGTATAAGTCCGGAAAAGCTAGTCCTCCTTAGTCACAAGGACGTATCAGGGTGGTTAGTTTATACCTGGGGTTCTTCGATCCCCATAAAAATGAAAACAGTTGGTTTAATTTTGTTTAAAAGGACATAAAGAGCCACTGGGGGGGGGGAATGTCCAAATAAATACATACATTTTGTTATAATTTTCATTTTTAAAAGATTAATACGTCCCAATAAAGACAATGGTAAAGACTTCCATGCCTTCTATTTTAACCCAATATCTTCCAAAATCTGAGTCAAATTCAGGGAGATAGATTCCAGAGGCTTGAAGGGAAATAACAACTAGGTATTTAAAGTTCTCCACCCACTGCAATGGAATGTCATTAGAAACCGTACTACGGGCCTCCATATCTATTGGAAACAGCAAAGACTTGCTCCAATTTACCTTCAGCCCTGTGACCATTAAAAAAGAGTCCAATATCTTCAAAGCCCCTTGCAGAGAGGGTCCGGCATCATTTAAAAATAATAGGAGGTCATCTGCGTACAAGGCTACCCTCTCCTCCAACCAACTGATCCGCAATCCCTTAATATTAGGGGAGGTGCGTAAAGCCTCCGCCACAGGCTCCATAGCAAAGAGGGTCGGAGAGAGAGGGCAACCCTGCCGTGTTCCCCTAAACAATGAAAAAGCAGTTGACCATCTTCCTCCCATCTTCACTGCAGCTGTTGGGTTTCTATATATGACCTGCAACCATTTTATAAACTCTATTGGAAAGCCCATTCCGCAGAGTACTTAAAACAGAAAGGGCCACTCCAAAGTATCAAGAGCCTTCTCTATATCTAAGGAGGCAATAACCCTAAAACCTATATTAAGATGTGAAGCATGAATGTTGGTATATAATCTCCTCAAATTCACAATGGTAGTTCTACCAGACATAAATCCTGTCTGATCTGAATCAATAATATTCGACAGCAGAGTTTGTAATCGCCTAGAGATAAGCTTTGTCAAAATCTTAAAATCTACATTCAAAAGTGCGATAGGCCTATATGAAGCACAAACAGATGGATCTTTTGGGTACTTATGAATTAGAACTATATGAGCATGACTCATTGATTCGGGTAGGGCTCCTTCCCTCAAACATTCAGAGTAAAGAGAAGCCAGTACAGGCGCTAAAAGCTCTCCATGAGCCTTATAAAATTCAATAGGAAGGCCATCCGGCCCTGGTGACTTCCCCAATGGAAAGGAACCGATGACCGAAAGGACCTTCTCCGGTGTTATTAAATGTACTAACATCTCCCTCTCATTATCCGTTAACCAAGCCAGTGCAACTGAATCCATCCAAGCTGCCAAGCTTCTGTTGGCTGGAAATCAGAACACAACTGAGATGTGTACAGTGTCTGATAGAATTGCCGAAAAGTCTCAAATTTTGGGCTGTGTACAAACCATATCTCCGGAAGTGGTGCATATTTCTGATATCGGAACACTAGGTTGTTCATGTTTAGCCATCATAGCCAAATAAACTATCATTATGATCTCCTGCTAAAAAAGCTTCTATTATTTTGGTATAAATCCAACCTTGTGGCCTCCGCCATATATAAGTGAAATACCCATTTGTCGTGAAGTAAAGCATTAAAATTTAACTCTGAGGGATCCGCAGCATATTGGCATATTTTTTCTTCTATTATATGTTTTAAATCATCACTCCTTATTTGCCGAGCTTTATTAACCGCTTTAGTAGCGGATATATACTGTCCCCTTATATAGGCCTTTAATGCATCCCATGTTATTGCTAAAGTAGATGACCCTGCATTAATTTCCCAATACTCCGTTAAGAGATTCCGAATTTTTTTAGTCACATCTGGATGTGAAATCCAGTAAGTTCCTAATCTCCATTATGCTGCATCACGAAAGTGGTGCATGCGAACTGTAAGTATAAGTGGAGCATGATCAGATAACCCACTCGGCAAGTATTTAACATCCACCATATCCGCTAATGTCGCTGAATTAACGAACGCTAGATCTATGCGGGAGGCGGTCTTATAAGAAGTTGAGTACCATGAGTATGCTCTACTTGATGAGTGTTTCCACCGCCAATCTTCTACCAGATTTACCATCTTGGCCCAATTACTAAGTTCTCACGAAAAATATTTAGTGGGGGGTTGGTTTATCCAGAACAGGATCAAGTATAGCGTTAAAGTCTCCGGTTATTAATAATTTAGCTGGACCATACAAAGAGATCTTTTCTGTGATACTATACAAAAGAATCTATGCAATAATATACAATCTAATATATCCTATATAACTATTGCATACATGTATTAAATTGCCTATCCTTATAAATTAGTTAGTCTATAAAGAGTCTGATAAGCACAATGATATACCAAACATATCTGCTTCGTAAACAATGTTACATTTATTTCCCAACAAAATAGGAATATATTAAACAGCAGAATTGGGAAACTAACATAAAAGTATTAAAAGGAATTACAATGTTACAAAGCTTACACTCAGAACACAATACAAGAATATACTTCACATCCGCTAGCTAGACACCTCGGCTGGTCTCAAGATGTTGGAGAGAGCTCTGTGTCGCATGGCTTAGGCCCAAGCCAGCATTCAGAGCAAAGTCCCAAGATGGCAGAGAGACAGCCTCATGACAAGGCTTTGCAGCGAAAAGAGAAAGCGCTTTCTGTAACAATCTTGGTGGGCTGGAGACAAGCCCTTTTGCTATGCAGAATCTGTTTGGGGCCACATTACTCTGTGCCTTTTTTAAAACTGTGGGACTGCAATATAACATTAGAAGACCATGTTGCCCTCCAACAAGTCCTCACAAACCTTCCTGAAAGTTACTTTTGACCAGTCTGTCCCTAAGCGATCTTGCTTTTATTTATTTATTTATATATTTTTTATTTTGTACGTTGTGGATTTTCTGAAAAGTATTTTTTTTTCTTTTGAGTGTGCCATTTTTCTCTTTGCTACTTAACCACTTCAGCCCCGGAAGGATTTACCCCCTTCCTGACCAGAGCACTTTTTACAATTCGGCACTGCGTCGCTTTAACTGCTAATTGCGCGGTCATGCAATGCTCTACCCAAACGAAATTTGCGTCCTTTTCTTCCCACAAATAGAGCTTTCTTTTGATGGTATTTGATCACCTCTGCCGTTTTTATTTTTTGCGCTATAAACGGAAAAAGACTGAAAATTTTGAAAAAAAATGATATTTTCTACTTTTTGTTATAAAAAAAATCCAATAAACTAAATTTTAGTCATACATTTAGGCCAAAATGTATTCGGCCACATGTCTTTGGTAAAAAAAATGTCAATAAGCGTATATTTATTGGTTTGCGCAAAAGTTATAGCGTCTACAAACTAGGGTACATTTTCTGGAATTTACACAGCTTTTAGTTTATGACTGCCTATGTCATTTCTTGAGGTGCTAAAATGGCAGGGCAGTACAAAACCCCCCCAAATGACCCCATTTTGGAAAGTAGACACCCCAAGGAAATTGCTGAGAGGCATGTTGAGCCCATTGAATATTTATTTTTTTTGTCCCAAGTGATTGAATAATGACAAAAAAAAAAAAAAAAATTTACAAAAAGTTGTCACTAAATGATATATTGCTCACACAGGCCATGGGCATATGTGGAATTGCACCCCAAAATACATTCAGCTGCTTCTCCTGAGTACGGGGATACCACATGTGTGGCACTTTTTGGGAGCCTAGCCGCGTACGGGGCCCCGAAAACCCAGCACCACCTTCAGGATTTCTAAGGGCATACATTTTTGATTTTACTCCTCACTACCTATCACAGTTTTGAAGGCCATAAAATGCTAAGATGGCACAAACCCCCCCCCCCCAAATGACCCCATTTTGGAAAGTAGACACCCCAAGCTATTTGCTGAGAGGCATGGTGAGTATTTTGCAGCTCTCATTTGTTTTTGAAAATGAAGAAAGACCAGAAGAAAAATTTTTTTTTTTCTTTTTTCAATTTTCAAAACTTTGTGACAAAAAGTGAGGTCTGCAAAATACTCACTATACCTCTCAGCAAATAGCTTGGGGTGTCTACTTTCCAAAATGGGGTCATTTGGGGGGGGGGGGGGTTTGTGCCACCTGGGCATTCCATGGCCTCCGAAACTGTGATAGGCAGTGAAGAGTGAAATCAAAAATTTACGGCCTTAGAAAGCCTGAAGGCGGTGCTTGGTTTTCGGGGTCCCGTGCGCGGCTAGGCTCCCAAAAAGTCCCACACATGTGGTATCCCCGTACTCGGGAGAAGCAGCAGAATGTATTTTGGGGTGTAATTTCACATATTCCCATGGCATGTTTGAGCAATATAACATTTAGTGACAACTTTGTGCAAAAAGCAGTTAGCAGTGTTCCCGCTAACACTGCGTTTTTGGGAACCCTAAACTGCTGGGGACGCTAGTATAGATCTGATCGGATCAGATATTGATGCGTTCAGATACTATACCACTAAGGGAGGTGTACGGTGCATGTACGGTGCGTGCGTGGGTGTTCGCAGTACTGGCGCTAATCTGACGCTGCCTAGGGCGACGCATATCACCGCCGGGCGATCAGGGGGCTAAACCTTTTTTCGGTAATAAACGGCGGGTGCCCTGACACTATAAAAAATAAACAAACTAACCAGCGTCACCCGTAACGGTTATACGGTGATCAATGGTGAAAGGGTTAACTAGGGGGCCATCAAGGGGTTAAAACATCGGGATCGGGGGTGTAATGTATGCCTGGCATGTTCTACTGTGTGTGTGTGTGTGTGTGTTTGGTGCACTTACATGTCATCTCTCCTCGGCGCTGGAACGGAAACTCCCGAGCCGAGGAGAGATGACATCACATCCTCTGCCTCTGTGTACTATACAGAGGCAGGGGATGTTTCTCATTGGCTGGGAGCGATCGCGAGGGGGGGGCCACGATCGGATGGCCTCCCCCTCGTCTCTCAATGCTCCCAGCCAAATGCCGACCGCAGCTGGCACCGGGGGGGGGGTCCGATCGGGGCAATCACGTTTCAGGTACGTGATTTTGCCTGCCCGTGCCGCTCTGCTCACGTATATAGGCGTGAGGCGGTCGGCAAGTGGTTAAACCAAGGAGGTCCTGAGGAAGCTGGTTGTTGCAAAACATGTTCACCTCTTGGATCATGCAGAAATGATGTTCCGCTATTGTTACTGATATGGCTTCTACTCCATTCAACAATATTTTTCAATGATTTTAACCACCTCAATACTGGGCACTTTCAATCCCTTCCTTCCCAGACCAATTTTCAGCTTTCAGTGCTCTCTCACTTTGACAATTACTCAGTCATGCTACACTGTACCCAAATGAAATTTTTATCATTTTGTTCACACAAATAGAGCTTTCTTTTGGTGGTATTTATTCACCACTTCATTTTTTATTTTTTGTGATATAAGTGAAAAAAGAGCGAATATTTTGAAAAAAAACCCCCAAAATTTTCTACTTTCTCTTAAAAGAAACCAAAAAAATCAAATTTTGTCAAATTTAGGCCAAAATGTATTCCACTACATGTCTTTGATAAAAAAAATCCTGATAAGTGTATGATCATTTGTTTGTGTGAAAGTTAGAGTCTACAAGCCATGCTACGCATTATTGAAAATGTTTCAATCCTAATGCACTGATGGCCTATCATTTCTTGAGGCCCTAAAATGTCAGGACAGTACAATAACCCCCCAAATGACCCCTTTTTTGGAAAGGAGACAGTCTGAGGTATTTAGTAAAAGGCATAGTGAATTTTTTGAAGCTGCAATTTTGTCCCCACAATGCTTTGGAAAATTAAGATAGATATATATATATATATATCTAATTTTTTTTTTTTCACTAAATTTTCCTATTACATTTATAAAGGCCCTGGAGCACCAGGGCAATGGAATTACCCACAAAATGACCCCATTTTGGAAAGAAAACGCCCCAATGTATATTCTATGAAGCATAATGAGTCTTTTGAACATACCTATTTTTTTTTCTCAAAGTTGTCAATTTAGAAGATCTTTCTAACACATAGCATGTACATAGCCAAAATGACACCCCAAAATACATTCTGCTACCCGTCCTGAGTATGGCGATACCCCATGTGTGAGACTTTTCCACTACCTAGCCACATACAGAAGCCCAACATGCAAGTAGCACCTTCAGGCTTCTAACACATAGCATGTACACGCCAAGAATTATACCCCAAAATGCATTCTGCTGAGCAAAGGGTAAAAAAAGGCTCACCTGTGGTTTTAGCAGGCAGGAATACCGTTCCAGAGCAGTCAAAGTATTTGTCCAGACAGCCAGAGGAAATGTCCAGGAATTATCCAGGCAGCAGACAGATATGGAAAAGTATGAACATGGTTCAGTACAGTTCAGGTAACAGGCGTAGGCATGGCCAGTTCAGGTGGCAGGCAGAGGCATGACCAGTTCAGGTGGCAGCAGGCAGCACTTTGTACATTGGGCCTTGGTCAGGTAAGACCTGAGGACAGGGATAGAGGCTTCTTCCCACCCAAATCTCTACGAAGCCTCCGAGTCTCCAGACCCTAATCCGAGAAAACTAAAAACCCAGAGAAAAATGTTTTCTCCACTTGGAAAACCTTTTCTGGAGCCCCTCACATATGTGAGACCCCTGTGCTGTACAGTGGCAGGGCAAATGATCAGTTCAGGAGGCAGGCAAAAAGCATGGTCATTTAATAGGCCGAGGTCAACTCATGTTCACCTTATGGAAAGGTCTTGAGCAGCAGAGGACACGTAGACTTTCATGAATGACCTGTCTGCTTGCAGGGAGCCTTGTAAAGCAAGCAACATATCCTTCATGTCAGCACGTGTGGCTGGCTGTGTGGAGGCAGGAAATTCCTCTAATGGCCATGCTGAAGAGTGGCTTATTCCTGTGTGTCAGAGCCTGTCACCTTTTATCTCCCCCTGTCCGCACTTCTTGGATTCAGTGGGGCTGCTGTATGAGAATCGGGAAGAGGAGGACCCACAATGCTGCTGCTGAAGGAAGGCAGTGGCTGTGTCAATATTTTTAAAAGTATTTTACATACGGGTCACCAGTGCAGTACTGCACCATCATATAACTGGTGTGGCAGTGATCAGGGACACTGACTGGTGATAAAAAAAATCTTGAGTTCATTGACGGACACAGCTTCTTCTTCTTTATCCATGACCAAACAGGGTTTTAAAGCCCCACCTACAGGGGTAGGACAGTAGGCAGAAAAAAACTCGACCCCTCCTATGGGCAGTCCTATCTGGGCTTAAAACCCACTTTCTGTTATAAACCTCCAGTCATTCTGCCTATTGTTTCAGGAGTATGTATGTCATTTTTTTTGCTGGGACTAGTGGTCGCATTCCGTTTCTTTCCCTGGAATTTTTCTTTTTCCTGGGGAGATCTTCTATCAACTATCTTCTATCGGGCTTGGCAATGGGCTGGATAACCTAGATCCAGTGATCACCCCGGCCTGACCAGCGAGCGTGTGCAAACCACTAGCTCAACGCTCGGTCAGCTGCGATGATGTCTCACCCTGGACGGGGACTGGCAGAAAGTTAAATGTCAAATAGAGGCGCATGGTCATGTATATCTCCGTGTCAGTTACCCCCCCCAAAGGCCTGGGCCCCTGTACATATTCCCCCAACAACCCCCGCTGTGGGTGGCATCGGGTGTGTGACAATAAGGATGGTTTTTGTGGGATCGCAAATGTGCCTTTGCCATCAGGTGGCCTAGTCCCTGTAGAGGTGGGGAGCCCCTTGGCCTCAGCCTGGTACCCGTGGGACATGCGGGCTACATTCACCCCTCCCCTGCGCCAGTCGTTTGTATGGAGGGACTGAGGGGAAAAGCTGTACTGGCCTGGAAGCTGGCATTTGGTGCTCCATGTGTTGAAACCGCTGCAGGAGGTAGTGTGCTCAGACCCCCTCCTTCCCAAACTGCGCTTCTGCACTCGCCCCCCCCCCTCTCCCCGCGAGTACCTGTACCACACGGTCGGGGTGCCCAAAAATGTAGGTTGGGGCTTTTCTTTCCTAGTCCAGCATTCATTTTAACTATTGGTGCTTGCCCTCCTGCTGCATCACTTCCCCTGAGCTGGAGGCGGACGTTTGGGCCAGCGTTTTCACACTGATGAGCGGCACTGGTGTTGTGGATTATTAATTAAAGCTTCTCCTATAAGCAAATAATTCCATGCGCTAATAAGCACAATCATAGCTCTCTTGTATAATGCCGGGAAAGCGCGCTTGTTTATCTCCAAGTAACACAGATGCTGGTATCACGTTGAGCTTGGCAAAATCCACCCTAGGATCATCAGCTGCTTTTATTTATACTGCAAACATGAATAACAAAGGAAGGTGGTGGCTTCAGAATCGGCCAATCAGACACTTGTATTCTTTCAAAAGAACCAATCACACACGTATATATTCAAATAGAATTCCAGTAGTGACGTGTGCAGATGGACGTGTGCAGAGCCATGCGGCCAGCTTTTTGTGAGACAGTGTTTTACAATTTGAACGCTACTTACATGGGCTTGAACACGATCGGGTGCACATTCCCACTGCTACCAATGATGCGAGCCGTACTTTTATCATGACTCGGTGGGCCATGATTTTTGTATGGTTATGCTATTGTTTCCATGTACACAGATGCATTTGCTAGAAGCGTTAATGCAATCGCCATGGGGTGGCCAGTCTCCTGGTGAGGCATAAACGATCATCCCTAAAAGAGCAAACAGATCTGCCGTGTCCACTGGAAGGTTTCCGCAGCCATGGTCTTCCAACATTATCTGTATGTGCGAATACGCTCACATGAGCGTATTACAGCAAAACTGACACTGGGGAACATCTGACAACATACATAAAAATTTCCACAACACTGGGGGGGCGGTCTACTTATGCCTTTGCCCTGTGCCCCTATATGTCCCCACAGAGGTTACTTGGCGTGCTTAACGGAGTGCACCAGGATCAGCGACACTGGCTATGTATGCCCAATGTGACACATTGGCGCGAGGTGTGCTCAGACAAACTCTACGCTCAGTGGGGGATTTCTAGGCCCTATATGTCTTTGGATTTATAGCGGCAGTTATATTCCATCCGGGCGCAGTTTTTCATTCTATTGGGCTCTTGCTGCTTGGATGTGACTCCACAACGTTCCATGCGGACGCATAGCAGTATGCCTGCTTATTCCCTGCCTGTTGTACGGGGGCTTTGGTGGTGGGGGCCCCTTTGAGGGTATTCTTCAGAAGTAGTGGACCTCTCCTCTTGGGGGGGGGATTCCCCTATATACACGGCTGAACTAGGCCATCGTGAGCCCGGTTGAAGAATTCCCTCTCCTACAGACCCTGCGGATGTGGGGTGGAGGTGGCAGCCTGTTTTATGTTTTATGTTCACCCTTGCCGGGCCTGCACTGGCCTTGACTCTGGTATTTCTGGCACTGTCTGAATGGGCCAGGGTTTTGCAACAAGACTTGGCTTTTACCCAGCTGCCTTCAGTCGAAGTGTAGCTAGTGGACTAGTTGGTACAGTGCCTTTTGTGACACGTCCCTTGTTGCAGCCCCTCTCCTCTTTCAAGTCTTTTTTGGCGGTAGTACTGCGGCGAGTCCTGTGGCTCAAGTGTTGGACGGCTGACCACACCGCAAGAAGAAAAAAAAAAAAACACGGGCCCTGGAGGGCTGCCCTTCCAGGGAGACCGTTTTAGGGCTACGTTGACCGGTCTTCTCCGAAACCTTAGGGTGGCCAGCGTACCTTTCTGCCTCAGTCAAACAAGGGAAAGAAACTGTAGGAGCACAGGACCGACCAACCTTGGAACATCAGCTGATTTTTAATTTCCCTGGATCCTCGACAAAGGACCCCAATCCCTTTCAGGCTCCTGCCGGTGACGCCAGGCACCCCTGGCTCCAGAACCCTTCCTAGCCCACAGATAAGTCCTCAGCAAGTAGGTTGTCCCCACCCATTTCAAGGGTGGGGGGGGGGTCACCTTTGCTGCCTTCAGGGCCAGTGGACTTCCCACATTTCCAACCAGTGGGTCTGCAAACTGGAATTTCATTTCCACTAGACGGGTTCCTCCCTCCACTCTGGGGCTCTCGCTGACATGTCTGTGGGCCCTGTATAGGGCTGCGCAGGATCTGCTCCTTCGAGTAGTGATTTGTTGCGGTACCCGACCAGAGAGGTCTAGGTGTTTTTGCTCTAATCTGTTCACAGTTCCTACGATTGACTGGGTTTGTCCGATCATGGATTTCAGGACCTGAAGGCCTTTATGCGGGTTCTTGGGATTCTCTGGCACCTATAGGCATCAAGGACTCTTACCTGCATGTTCCCATCTGCGAAAGACATCTGTGTTTCTGATGTTTTGTGCGGGGATGCACATTAATGATATGTAGCGCAGCCCTTGAATTTTGCCTCCGCTCCCCGGGTCTTTACCAAGGTCTTGGCCCCGTCCTCGCCTTGCTGAGACTACGAGGGATTGCAGGGGTCAGCTATCTGACCGTCGTGCTCTGGCGTGTGAAGGCCTGCCGTTCCCTGCTGGACAGTGTGGAGATCACCATGCGTTCCCTAATGGACTTTGGGTAGATCCTGACCAGTTAATTTTGGCATCAAATTTCGATTTAGTTTTAGTTCTAGTCTTTTGACTAAAATGCAATTTTTAGTTTTAGTCCCATTTTTAGTCATCTGCAATTGTTTTAGCTTGTGGTATTTAGTCGACTAAAATGTAATGGGTTTAGTTTAATTGTAATGCATTTCTGTAGAATTTCGAAACGCGTTATATACTCCTGGAGTTAATAATAAAAAAAAATATTGAATGTTATTGATGGTATTAAGGTTTGAACATACTCCGATACAGATTTAGCCGCTCTGGATGGTCTGAGGAGTCCTGTAATGCTGCACAGTGGTCTGGATGGTGATCTGAGTAGGCATGTAATGCTGCACAGTGCTTTATAGTGTCTCCATGTCTCCACATGGACAGTCTGAGGAGGAGGCCTTTAATGCATTACATTGCACACAGTGCTCTGGACGATCTAAGGAGGCTTGTAATGCATACAGTGCTCTGGGCGGGGGTTTGAGGCCTGTAATGCACAGTGCTCTTGGATGGTGGTCTGAGAGGCCTGTAATGCTGCACAGTTGTCTGGATGGTGGTCTGAGGGGAGGCCTGTAATCAGTGGCGGAACTACCGCCATAGCGACACACGCGGCCGCTATGGGGCCCGCAGCTGTTAGGGGCCCCCCGGACCGGTGACAGGCGGCTCCGCGGGTGACAGCGGGTGGCTTTGCGGGCCCGCGGGTGAGAGCGGGCGGCTCCGCGGGTGACAGCGGGCGGCTTTGCGGGCCCGCGGGCGACAGCGGGCGGCTCCGCGGGTGACAGCGGGCGGCTTTGCGGGCCCCCGGGTGAGAGTGGGCGGCTCTGCGGGTCCGCGGTGAGAGCGTGGGCGGCTCCGAGGGCTGTCAGGCGGTGAGTCAGCTGGGCGGCTCGGCTCGTGTGTGAGCAGGCTGGCCAATCAGGGAGCTGGCAGCCGGGGGTGCATAGAGATGACATCATCTCTCACCGCCCGGCGCCCTCCCTGCATCCCTGCAGTGCAGCTTTCCCCCCTCACTGTGCAGGCAGCCTCGGGAAGCAGAGAGATAACCTTATCTCTCTGCTGCCTGACTCTGGGACACAGCATGAAAGTGACACAGGCAGCAAGTGACAAGGTGAAGTGGCAAGTGACAAACCTGGGACGTGGCAGCAAGTGACAATCCGTAATGTGTGGCAAGTGACCATCCGGGACGTGGCAGCAAGTGACAATCCGTAATGTGTGGCAAGTGACAATCCGGGACGTGGCAAGTGACAATCCGTAATGTGTGGCAGGTGACGTGGCAAGTGACTATCCGTAATGTGTGGCAGGTGACGTGGCAAGTGACTATCCGTAATGTGTGGCAGGTGACGTGGCAAGTGACTATCCGTAATGTGTGGCAGGTGACGTGGCAAGTGACTATCCGTAATGTGTGGCAGGTGACGTGGCAAGTGACTATCCGTAATGTGTGGCAGGTGAGGTGGCAAGTGACAATCTGTAATGTATGGCAGGTGACATGGCAAGTGACAATCTGTAACATGTGGCAGGCGACGTGGCAAGTGACAATCCGTAATGTGTGGCAAGTGACAATCCGGGACGTGGCAAGTGACAATCCGTAATGTGTCAGGTGACGTGGCAAGTGACAATCCGTAATGTGTGGCAAGTGACAATCCGGGACGTGGCAAGTGACAATCCGTAATGTGTGGCAGGTGACGTGGCAAGTGACAATCCATAACATGTGGCAGGCGACGTGGCAAGTGACAATCCGTAATGTGTAGCAAGTGACAATCCAGAAAGTGGCAAGTGACAATCCGTAATGTGTGGCAGGTGACGTGGCAAGTGACAATCTAATGTGTGGCAAGTGACAATCTGGGACGTGGCAAGTGACAATCAGTAATGTGTGGCAGGTGACGTGGCAAGTGACAATCCGGGACGTGGCAAGTGACAATCCGTAATGTGTAGCAAGTGACAATCCAGAAAGTGGCAAGTGACAATCCGTAATGTGTGTCAGGTGACGTGGCAAGTGACAATCTAATGTGTGGCAAGTGACAATCTGGGACGTGGCAAGTGACAATCAGTAATGTGTGGCAGGTGACGTGGCAAGTGACAATCCGGGACGTGACAAGTGGACAATCGGCAACATGTGGCAGGTGACATTCTGCAACGTGTGACAAGTGACAATCTACATCTGGTGGCAGGCGACGTGGCAAGTGGACAATCCGCAATGTGTGGCGGGTGATGTGACAAGTGACATTCCGTGACAAGTTGCATCTGGTGGCAGGCGACGGTGGCAAGTGACACACTGAGGGCTCCCACTGATTCAGCATTATGGTGAGTTGAACTAGTTCATTTTATATAACAGAACAGAAATTGGTTAGAAGGCATGGAGGTCAGCAATGTGTGTCCTTTAGGGGCTGCATACAGTATACTGCATACTTTGTTGTTCATAATTAATATAAGCTGTTGCCTGGGTACTGTGCCACATGGGTGCGGTAATCTGTTGTTCAATGGCATTAGTTCTTTTTTTTTGTGGAGGGGGTGGTTTGCAGGGGGGGGGGGCGGTTTGCAGGGGGGGGGGGCCCATACAACATTTTGCTATGGGGCCCTGTGATTTCTAGTTACGCCCCTGCCTGTAATGTACACACTCAGTGCTCTGCTCTGGACGGTCTTAAGTCGGGACTCTCGTTGGGCAGCCTGTAATGCACACTACTGCTCTGGGACAGTAATCTGAGGACGCCTGTAATGCTGCACAGTGCTAACTGCTAAGCACACTATGGACTCACTTGCTGGGAGCGGAAGCACTCACGGGCCTTACACAGGCAGAGCTCCAGGGAAACCGTCCGTTCATGTGGGTAAATGTCCCTTGCTCACATTTTCCTTTTCGTTCATTCAAGTACTGTTTGCAGGCATTGAATGTCTTCCAAAAAGAGGAGTGGGACTAACACCATAGGGAAGGGCACACCTATGCCATCAGTAGTTCCTGATGAACCTAGTCGTATCCCTGTGTTGTCCACTGAAAGTCCAGAGGCTCCCGGGCAATCTGAGCCGCTGAGCCTATCATCTGGTATTGTGCCTACAGTCAACGCTGCTACTTCACTTTTTATCACTAAGGATGAACTGTCCTCAGCCCTAGCCGTGTTAGAGCACAGGATTTCCGGCATGATTGCCTCCATCCCGCAGGGTGGCAGCAAGCATGACAGATCCCCCTCCCCGGAGTCTCCTACTCTGGAGCAGGAAAGGGTTGAGGATGGGGAAGAGCTTAAAGATCAGGATTCGGTTGAGGGCCCGGCAGATGAGTATATTGATTGGTTTGCGCAAAAGTTTATAGCGTCTGCAAACTATTTATGGCATTTTTATTATTTCTATTTTTTTTTTACCAGTAATGGCAGCTATTGCAATTTTTAGCGATACCATTGACATTGCACTGATTATTGTTTAAATGTCACTGGCAGGGAAGGGGTTAACACTAGGGGGCGATCAAGGGGTTAAATGTGTGTTTCCCTCAGTGTGTTCTAACTGTATGGGGATAGGACTGACTAGGGGAGGAGACATATTGTTTCTGATTAGTAGGAACAAACGATAGGTCTTCGCTCCCCTGACAGAACAGGGATTTGTGTGTTTACACACATACATCCCTGTGCTGGCTCTCGTGCACGCGTTCGCACCCGCCGGCCATGCGCATTGGGTCCCCCGCCATGCAGCTGGCGTACGCATGCCCTCTGGAAACTCTTAAAGAGGACAACCCACCCATGTGGGGGTTTGCGCAGCCTTGCTATTCTACTGCAGTATATCTGCGTGAGGCGGTCGGCAAGCGGTTAAGAACAATTTTATTGTTTACAGTGGTTTTAACAGTATTTTTACTGTGAGCTGCAGTATCTTATCGGCTTAGTACACCTGTTATATGGTTAGCAGATGTGTGTATGCAGTACCGGAACCTTTAAGCTTTAGTACCACATAAAACAATCCTTTAAAGTTTTGTTAGATTTTTAATGTTATGTCACACTGGCAAATCTGCACCTCAACAGGGACACCAAGGTGCGATTGACAGTTTTCCTATTGGACTTCACCCCCTCACTGGCTAAAGCTTTTATGAGGGAGCAATGACCCTCTAAGACAGGGATATGCAATTAGTGGACCTCCAGCTGTTGCAAAACTACAAGTCCCATCATGCTTCTGCCTCTGGGTGTCATGCTTGTGGCTGTCAGAGTCTTTCTATGCCTCATGGGACTTGTAGTTCTGCAACAGCTGGAGGTCCGCTAATTGCATGTCCCTGCTCTAAGAGAAGGAAAGTAGTGTCTTTGCATTACATAGCATGGCCCATGGTGAATAAATGCCCGTGTAAAGTTTTCTACTCAATGTGGTAAAGAAAATCTGACAAATTCAAATGGAGTGTGTAATGAAGAAATTAATAGGCTTAAAGAATGTCTACCTTTTGTGAAAACTGCAAAATGATCTGTAGATCTAGGCAACTGAAAATACATAGACTAATATGATATACACAGGCTTTCGCTTTAAAAAAAAAAAAGCGTAACCCCAGCTGCTTCTGCTCACCAAGCCATTACCTTAGGAAACCTGTTGCTAGAGAAAAGCTGTGAAGAGTTGGCGGAAAGGGCCAAATCTGACTTTAACCAGATTTGCTTATAACTTCAGATGCCTGTATCTCTGGATCGGCTGATCATCTAACATGCATTTTTTTTCACGGATGGTAATATCTGCTTTATGTATTTGCATAATGTTGTGAGTTATCCAAATCTGTGAATGGTGTTGTTTTCACAGCATCTGTTGGCTCTATGCCAGCACCTGATTCCATTTTGCAGGTTCATTTGAATTTCGATTTGTGTATCCAGTCAGGTGTTATGTTGAGTAAATGGTCCATTTATGGTAAACCTGATGTTTTTTAGGTAAAAAGACTTCGGAAGAGGCGCCAGACAATGTGGATTTTCCAAAGAGAACGGTTTCAGCAAAAGGTAACTAGTTCAAGTAAAAATATGCTTCATGGTTGGATTCACACCTTTTTGCATTTTTACTTGATGTTTATTCGTTGAAATCAACGGTAATCCTTCAAAAACATGTCAATTCAGCACGTCATTATGATTTAATTGGCATTTAATAGAGAGTGTGTTGCAACATGCGCTGTAATGCATTAATATTGGTGTCATAATGCGTAAATGGGAATCCAACGAATGTATTTATACAACGTTCTACAGTGGGGACGGAAAGTATTCAGACCCCCTTAAATTTTTCACTTTGTTATATTGCAGCCATTTGCTAAAATAATTTAAGTTAATTTTTTTCCTCATTAATGTACACACAGCACCCCATGTTGACATTTTTGCAGATTTATTAAAGAAAAACTAAAATATCACATGGTCCTAAGTATTCAGACCCTTTGCTCAGTATTTAGTAGAAGCACCCTTTTGATCTAATACAGCCAGTCTTTTTGGGAAAAATGCAACAAGTTTTTCACACCTGGATTTGGGGATCCTCTGCCATTCCTCCTTGCAGATCCTCTCCAGTTCTGTCAGGTTGGATGGTAAACGTTGGCAGACAGCCATTTTTAGGTCTCTCCAGAGATGCTGAATTGGGTTTAAGTCAGGACTCTGGCTGGGCCATTCAAGAACAGTCACGGAGTTGTTGTGAAGTCACTCCTTCATTATTTTAGCTGTGTGCTTAGGGTCATTGTCTTGTTGGAAGGTAAACCTTCGGCCCAGTCTGAGGTCCTGAGCACTCTGGAGAAGGTTTTCGTCCAGGATATCCCTGTACTTGGCCGCATTCATCTTTCCCTCGATTGCAACCAGTTGTCCTGTCCCTGCAGCTGAAAAACACCCCCACAGCATGATGCCACCACCATGCTTCACTGTTGGGACTGTATTGGACAGATGATGAGCAGTGCCTGGTTTTCTCCACACATACCGCTTAGACTTGAGGCCAAAAAGTTCTATCTTGGTCTCATCAGACCAGAGAATCACCATCTTGGAGTCCTTCAGGTGTTTTTTTTAGCAAACTCCATGCGGCTTTCATGTGTCTTGCACTGGGGAAATGCTTCTGTTGGGCCACTCTGCCATAAATCCCTGACTGGTGGAGGGCTGCAGTGATGGTTGACTTTCTACAACTTTCTCCCATCTCCCAACTGCATCTCTGGAGCGCAGCCACAGTGATCTTTGGGTTCTTCTTTACCTCTCTCACCAAGTCTCTTCTCCCCCGATAGCTCAGTTTGGCCTGACGGCCAGCTCTAGGAAGGGTTCTGGTCGTCCCAAACATGTCTTCAATTTAAGGATTATGGAGGCCACTGTGCTCTTAGGAACCTTAGGTGCAGCAGACATTTTTTTGTAACCTTGGCCAGATCTGTGCCTTGCCACAATTCTGTCTCTGAGCTTTTCAGGCAGTTCCTTTTGACCTCATGATTCTCATTTGCTCTGACATGCACTGTGAGCTGTAAGGTCTTGTATAGACAGGTGTGTGGCTTTTCTAATCAAGTCCAAGCAGTATAATCAAACACAGCTGGACTCAAATGAAGGTGTAGAACCATCTCGAGGATGATCAGAATAAATGGACAGCACCTGAGTTAAATATGAGTGTCACAGCAAAGGGTTTGAATACTTAGGACCATGTGATATTTCAGTTTTTCTTTTTTAATAAATCTGCAAAAATGTCAACAATTCTGTGTTTTTCTGTCAATATGGGATGCTGTGTGTGTACATTGAGGAAAAAAAATGAACTTAAGTGATTTTAGCAAATGGCTGCAATATAACAAAGAGTGAAAAATTTAAGGGGGTCTGAATACTTTCCGTCCCCACTGTAGATGAACACGTATGTGACCCAGTTTATATATATATATATATATATATATATATATATATATATATATATATATATACTTATGAACACTTGATTTTTTCAGAAATAACGTAATCTTGATTGCTCAACATTTGATGGCATTTTTCTTGTGGCTATACCATGCTAATAGAATAGTGTTTTTCAAAATAACCAAGGCACTCTGCTTTGAATGACTTCAGGACATCACTAGGGTCTCGCACTGTTCTGATGTGATTTTTTTTTTCCCACTCTTCCACAGTTTGGTGACTGTAGTGGGTTTCTTGATTCTTGGTTTAGATCAGGACTCTGGGATGGTCATTTTATTATTTTCAGCTTTAAGGAACTGCTTTATCCATTATGCTGTGTGACGGCATTGTCGTGCATAAAAAGTGCTGGCTGATTGGGTGATGAACCGCATCTTGTCGAAGAAGGCTCTGATAAACATTTGCATTCACTCTGCCATGTAGCTGTATAAGAGGCCCAATGCCTGCTGCAGAAAATCTCCCCCAAACCATGACGCTTCCTTCTCCACCTTTCACTAACTTCTTTACACACTTTGGGTTCAGTCTTTCCCCAGTTTGACAACGAACATAATGTCTACCGTTGGACTCAAATTAAACTTCTTCTCTTGCTATGGCTGAAATTGTCATCCCTTTGGCCTTAATCTGCACAGCCTTCTGCCGGGTGGTTTCAGTCACTTTAGAATGGCTCACCATCTTGCAGAGTCAGTGAAAACTAGCAAGTTAGGCTGCCAGTTAAATGGGGTTTGTCAGATAACTAAAGAAATTGGCACAAGGTGCCAGATTAACACCAATAACTGGGAGGTATCTGAAAGTGTTCTCTAATTTTGATCAATGAGATTTGAAAAAGTACATTGCATTGAAGTTTTTTTTTCTGTGCTGCAAAATATATGTAGCTCATGAAATATGCTTAACAAAACTTTTACTTCTGTTTAGATAATTTCAAATAGGACTAAGCAGTGACCTTGAAGTTTAGGTTGTTCTCTATTTTTAATTTCCTGTGTGTATATTAGAGCTGCACGATTCTGGGAAAAATGAGAATCACAATTTTTTTGCTTAGAATAAAGATCATGATTCTCTCAGGTTCTCGAGGCGTAACATCATCTTTCACATTATACAAAAAAAATGGGCTAACTTTACTGTTTAGTTTTTTTTTATTCATTAAAGTGTATTTTTTTTTTCTGAAAAAATTGCATTTGAAAGACCGCTGCGCAAATACAGTGTGACATAAAATATTGCAACAACCACCATTTTATTTTCTAGGGTCTCTGCTAAAAAAAATATACCGTATTTATCGGCGTATAACACACACTTTTTTCCCCTTAAAATCAGGGGAAAATCGCGGGTGCGTGTTATACGCCGATCCCCTGCGATCCTAACCTGTCAGATCTAAAAAATCGCCGACCGCGATTTTGAAAATGGCGCCGAAATACACAGTGCCGGTCCTCGGCTCTTCTCGGCCACTTTAGGTTTCACTCGAGCGCCGCCCGAACCTAGCTGAGTGTACTCGGCTAGTTTCGGATAGCTCCGCTCACCGTCACGCCCATCCCGAGTGGAGCCGAAAGTCAACGAGAGCCGCTAAGGACCGGCTCAGTGTATTTCGGCGCCATTTTTTAAATCACGGTTGGCGATTTTGAAGCTCAGCGAGCAGCAAGGCTGGACTGGGGCAAGGCTGGACTGGGGCAAGGCTGGACTGGGGCAAGGCTGGACTGGGGCAAGGCTGGACTGGGGCAAGGCTGGACTGGGGCAAGGCTGGACTGAGAAGGCTGCAATGATGGGCATTTAAATGTAAGTTTTTTTCCCTTCAACTTCCCTCCTAAAAGTTTTTTTCCCCTTAAAATTCCCTCCCAAATTGGGGTGCGCGTTATACGCCAGTGCGTGTTATACGCCGATAAATACGGTATATAATATTTGGGTGTTCTAAGTAATTTTCTAGCAAAAAATTAATGATTTTAACTTGAAACCAACAAGTGTCAGAAAAAGGTTTAGTCTTTAAGTGGTTAAACCTCCCTCATTTACAGTCGCTGGTGCTTGCCAGTTCACCAAAACGCTACCAGAAAAACTGTTAGCGATCGCAGGGATCAGGCCTGACTCTGCGAACGCTGCAGTTATGCGTTTAGGGTTTTCTAAGTGGCAGTGATCGATCGATACTGCACTTGGGTGGGCTGGGCTGGGCCGGGCGGAGGGGCAAAACGCAGGTGCTAGCAGGTATCTGGGCTGATCCCGCTAACTTTGCGTTTTTGGGAACCCTAAACTGCTGGGGATGCTAGTATAGATCTGATCGGATCAGATATTGATCCGTTCAGATACTATACCACTAAGGGAGGCGTATGCTGCGTGCGTGGGTGTTAGCGGTACTGGCGCTAATCTGACGCTGCCTGGGGCGACGCATATCACCGCCGGGCGATCAGGGGGCTAAACCTTTATTCGGTAATAAATGGCGGGTGCCCTGACACTATAAAAAATAAACAAACTAACCAGCGTCACCCGTAACAGTTATACGTTGATCAGTGGTGAAAGGGTTAACTAGGGGGCAATCAAGGGGTTAAAACCTTTATTAGGAAGTATATGGGGGTCCCTGTCGCTATAAAACGCTGACGGCGAACCTAAATATTTACCTCCCTAACTAGCGTCAACAGCGACACTAATACAGTTATCAGAAAAATTATTGCTTAGCGACACTGGCGACAGGGGGTGATCAAGGGGTTAAAACTTTATTTTGGGGGGTTAGGGGGGTATCCTAGACCTAAAGGGGGCTAACAGTAACTGTCCCACCACACTAACTGTCACAAACTGACACCATGCAGTAATCAGAAAAAAAAACTGCTTGGTGTCAGTGTGACAGGGGGGGGAGAGGGGGGATCGGGGGTGTAATGTATGCCTGGCGTGTTCTACTGTATGTGTGTGTTTGTGTAACTGACATTCCAGTCTTCTCTCCTCGGCGCCGGAACGGAAAATGCTGAGCCGAGGAGAGATGACATCATTTCCTCTGCCTCTGTGTACAATACAGAGGCAGGGAAATTATCCCATTGTCCAGGAGCGATCGCGAGGGGGGGCCACGAATGGATGGCCTCCCCCTCACCACCGATCGCCGGGGAGGATTTGCCGACCGCCGCAGGCGCAGGGGTGGGGTCCGATTGGACCCCCCACCCGCGGGCAGGCAAGGACGTACATGTAAGCCCTTTTGCCTTCCCCGTACCACTCTGCCGACGTGCATCGTCGTGCGGCGGTCGTCAAGTGGTTAAGGAAACCATGAATGGCAAAATTTACTGTGACATACTGAAGCAGAGCATGATCCCCTCCCTTCAGAGACTGGTCCACAGGGCAGTATTCCAACATAACGGCCCCAAACACACCTCCAAGATGACCACTGCCTTGCTAAAGAAGCTGAGGGTAAAGGTGATGGACTGGCCAAGCATGTCTCTGGACCTAAATCTTATTGAGCATCTGTGGGGCATCCTCAAACAGAAGGTGGAGGAGCGCAAGGTCTCTAACATCCTCCAGCTCCATGATGTGCTCATGGAGGAGTGGAAGAGGACTCCAGTGGTAACCTGTGAAGCTCTGGTGAACTCCATGCCTAGAGGGTTAAGGCAGTGTTGGAAAATAATTGTGGCCACACAAAACATTGACACTTTGGGCCCAATTTGGACATTTTCACTTAGTGGTGTACTCACTTTTGTTGCCAGCCTTTTTAGGCCTGGAACAACTAATCGATTAATGGACAACTAATAGATTATGAAATTAATTGATTACTATTTTCATAATCGATTAATTGGCCAGTAACATAATGGGGTTAAAAACTAAAATGAGCCCTTTATTGTACAAAAAGCAAATTATCGCTACTGTAAATATTACTTTCACAATTCTACAGTAAAAAAACAAACCTCTTACAGTAGTGATTATGTGCTTTTTTTTTTTTTTTTTTGTACTATAAAGGGCTAATTCTAGTTTTTTGAACTCCATTAGGTTACTAAACCTCTTATGCCTCGTACACACGATCGGATTTCTTGTCAGAAAAAGATATGACGGCTTTTCCGACGGGTTTCTGTTAAAGTTGGCCTTGCATACACACGGTCATGCAAAAGTTCGCTGAAATTATGACCGTGAAGAACGCGGTGATGTACAACACTACGACGAGCTGAGAAAATGAAGTTCAGTGCTTCTGAGCATGTGTCGAATTGTTTCCGAGCATGCGTAGGAATTTTGCACGTCGGAATTGCCACAGACTATCACATTTTCGGGAACTTTTCCCGACCGAAAAATTGAGAGCATGCTCTCAATCTTTTGCTGGCTGGAATTCCACCAATGGAGCATACACACAGTCGCATTTTTCAACGAAAAACTCTCATCGGTCTTTTGCGGGCCGAAATGACGATCGTGTGTGCATTAGACCTGGTTCACATCTGTGTTTTTGGTGCTTTTTGCAGAAATGCACTACAGTTCATTTACATGGTTTCCTCTGGGACACGTTCACATCTATGCTTTTTTCAGCCGAAGGGTCAGGGACTTTTTTTAACACAAAACGGTGCTTTTTTTGGTTCAATATACTTCAATGGAGAAGCTGCAGAAAAGCATGTAATGCGTTTTTTCAGCAATTTGTGTTTTTTAATCTGCTCAACAAATTGGCCAAAAAAAGTGCAAAAACGCAAATCGCAGCAAAATCACGTGCGCAAAAATCAAAACTCACAGCAAAAAGCACTGCAGAAACAGATCAAAAGCAAACTGCATAGGTGTGTACCGAGTCTTATGCTGGCCACATGAATCAATTTTCAGACGAGAATATTCAGATGAAAAATCTTGGTACATTCGCTGAATGAAAGAATGTTGTTTGAAATTTTCACTTGTTTTTAACATTCTGTTTTAAAATTAATGTAATTTTTGAACGAAACCACATACACGGTCTAAAAATTCCTTTGACCAAGATGTTTTCTATTTCCAAATTTTCCCATCACTGTGGTTGAAAATGAAAGTCGATTTGACCCCACTAACGATTAGAAAATTGAACGAACGTTCTTAAAATGACTTTTTTTGAAGGAAGACATTGTTTTTTTAAATAAAAAAAAATTGATCTCTGCATCTGATATTTACCAGATTCACCCTTTTAAAAGTATATACAGTATATATCTCCTTTAATAGTTTATACAGTATATCTCTTTTGCCTGTTATTCTCAGAGTGGATTAGAGATTTTACTCCCTAACCATATAGTTGGTTATTTATATTTATCGCTGCCTAGAGATATTTAAGAATTGCCTTTTTTTAAAGCGTTTCATATTAACTAAATTATACACCACACTTTTTTTAAGGTCATTAACCGATTAATCGAAACAATAATCGGCCAACTAATCGATTATAAAAATAATCGTTAGTTGCAGCCCTAAGCGGTTTAGACATTAATGGCTGTGTGGTGTTATTTTGAGGGGACAGCAAATTTACACTATTATACAAGCTGTACACTCACTACTTTACATTGTAGCAAAGTGTCACCGACAGTCACCATTCATTTTAATGTGACTGCTGATGATGCGGCAGTGACAAAACAAGATGAGGGATGTGGCTTTACAAACAAAATTAAAGTTTCCTATTTAGAATAATATGCTGTCGGGTTAGTAAAACAGCGATATCAGAACTGATTCAATCATACAGTTTGTAGTGTACATAGATTTGCAAAACAATGGGATAAAGGAATATTCCTGAACTTTATCTCGTGGTTACTGTGAAATTGTGTGAATGCATCAATGCAGTGCATGTTATCAGCTTGTAGAGCTTGGGTTCATTGAACGAGTTTACCAAAAATTTAGATATTGCAGAATATACAGCCTCCTGCTACATAACTAAGCTCCATTTCATGCTGAATAAACACAATTATTGTATCTTAAATAGAAAATTATGTATAGCTAGATTTTTTTTTTTTTTACTTCAAAAGCATTTTATTTAAAATGAATTTGATAAAAATCCCAAAAATCATATTTAATTAAAAAAAAAAAATCATATTTTTATCCAAACTGTTGTCACATGAAAAAATATAATAAAATATTTACAAAAATGTGAGGGGTGTACTCACGTTTGTGAGATTATGTATGTGTATATATATATATATATGTGTGTGTGTGTGTGTGTGTATATATGTATATATATATACACTACCGTTCAAAAGTTTGGGGTCACCCAAACAATTTTGTGTTTTCCATGAAAAATCACACTTATTCACCACCATACGTTGTGAAATGAATAGAAAATAGAGTCAAGACATTGACAAGGTTAGAAATAATGATTTGTATTTGAAATAACATTGTTTTTACATCAAACTTTGCTTTCATCAAAGAATCCTCCTTTTGCAGCAATTACAGCATTGCACACCTTTGGCATTCTAGCTGTTAATTTATTGAGGTAAGCTGGAGAAATTGCACCCCACGCTTCTAGAAGCAGCTCCCACAAGTTGGATTGGTTGGATGGGCACTTCTGGCGTACCATACGGTCAAGCTGCTCCCACAACAGCTCAATGGGGTTCAGATCTGGTGACTGTGCTGGCCACTCCATTACCGATAGAATACCAGCTGCCTGCTTCTGCTGTAAATAGTTCTTGCACAATTTGGAGGTGTGTTTAGGGTCATTGTCCTGTTGTAGGATGAAATTGGCTCCAATCAAGCGCTGTCCACTGGGTATGGCATGGCGTTGCAAAATGGAGTGATAGCCTTCCTTATTCAGAATCCCTGGAAGGAGCTAGACTGTTTTTAGATGTGTGAACATGATTGCACAAGGGTTTGCTAATCATCAATTAGCCTTCTGAGCCAATGAGCAAACACATTGTACCATTAGAACACTGGAGTGATAGTTGCTGGAAATGGGCCTCTATACACCTATGTAGATATTGCACCAAAAACTAGACATTTGCAGTTAGAATAGTCATTTACCACATTAGCAATGTATAGAGTATATTTGTTTAAAGTTAGGACTAGTTTAAAGTTAGCTTCATTTAAAAGTACAGTGCTTTTCCTTCAAAAATAAGGACATTTCAATGTGACCCCAAACTTTTGAACGGTAGTGTACATGTATATGTGTGTGTGTGTGTGTGTGTGTGTATATATGTATATATATATATGTATATATGTATGTATATATGTGTACGTTTTCAGCTCTTTTTTTTTTTTTTTTTTTTTTTTATACAGGGAATTCTTGATTTGCAGGAAAGTTGCATTCCTGTTGGTGCTCATAAAATTTAGTTTTGCTTAACCATTTCCTGCCTACCTGACATCATACGCCTTCATGGACTTTGAGTGGAGATATCTGGATGATGCCTGCAGCTACAGACATCATGCAGATAGCTTAAAATGTAAAAGCTATCCTAGCAGCTTATTAGCCACTGGATTGCTTTTACAGGCAGTGGGAAGTTAGGATCCACCGCCATACGGCACCCCTCTGGGCTCTCCTTGCGATCAGGAAACCGGAGATCTGATCTGGCACCGGGTTACCACAGACCTGGCCAAGGATCGGATGGTCCCCTGCCATCTTTTATGACCTTGGGAGGCCGGAATGGCAGTCATGACGTCACGCCCAGCTCTGGCTGCCATTTTCCGCCCCCTAGAAAGCAGAGATTAGTGTGTTGTATTGTTTATTTTATTTTTTTATCTCATTTTTTCCACGGGAGACCCCAGATCTCTCTATAAAGAGGACCTGTCATGCCTTATTTCTATCACAAGATATGTTTACATTTCTTGTGATAGAAATAAAAGTGGTCCAAAAATAAAGGGACAGTATAAAAAAATGTAATAAAAATATAAAGCTCCCCCATCCCCTTGTATTCGCATGCAGAAGCTAATGCATACGTAGGTCGAGCCCGCATATCTAATCGGTGTACGCAACACACATGAGGTATCGTCACGAACGTCAGAGTAATAATAATGGCGCTAGACCTCCTCTGTAACGCTAAACTGGTAACCTGTAAACATTTTTAAAGCGTCGTCTATAGAGATTTTAAGTACCCTAGTTTAGCACCATTCCACAAGCATGTGTAATTTTAAAGCATGACATGTTGGGTATCTATTTACTCGGCGTATTATAATCTTTTATATTTTACCAAAAAAAGGGTTATATATTTTCTTTCTCAAAAAAAAGACCCACAGGAGTGTTCGTTGTGTGCAAACCACGCTTTTTTAACAATTTAATTAATGTGCAAATAATCAATACTCAAATATTATTTACATTATTTACATATTCTGATTTTATGTTAAACATGCTCAGTCCCAGAAAATAGTGATGTGCAATTAGCAAGTCTTCAACATATAGTAAAGTGCCTTCTGCTCTCTTCAACTGCAATTTCCACTTCAGTGCCACCAATAAACAGCCTATGTGATGTAGGTCCCCACTTACTAGATGGAGTTGACCCCCTGGTTATATAACAGGAGTCAAAGATCACTCTTAGGGTCGGTTCACACTGGGGCGACTTGGGATCCGACTTGTACGCCCTCAAGTCGCCCCAGAAAGAGATTCAATGGGAGTGAATGGGAGCGTCTTAATAGACACTACTGAAGTCGCTCCGACTTCAGAGCGTACTCCCTGTACTACTTGGATCCGACTTGGTAGGCGACCTGTACCATAGAAATCAATGGAAGTCGCCTCCAAGTCGGATCTCTCTGTAAAGTCAAGCGACTTTGCAGGGAAAACCCCTCCCTCCCAGAGAGCTGATTGTCCTGTGATTGGCCACAGCCGAAGTCGCCTGTCATGGAGGCAACTTCAAGTCGCGTTGTAATTTGCTAAAGTCGCGTCGAAGCCGCGTTGAAGTCGCCGTGCAAAGTCGCGCTGAAGTCGTGTTGCCCCTGTGTGAATCGAGCCTTAGACCAGGGTTGCTCGTTAATCAAATTAATTGTTTATAATTGCAAACGCTGTTTGCACACAAGGAATACTCCTGTGTATCTTTTTTGAGGAATACACAACTTAACTGGTTTGAAACAACAGCTGCACTTAGCTGTTTGTGGCGCGAGTGTGTTTCAGATATTGCATATATTTTTTGTATTAAAATGCATTAACCACTTAAAGACCGGAATAATTTCCCTCTTAATGACCAGGCCATTTTTTGTGATACAGCACTGCGTCACTTTAACTGACAATTGTGCAGTCGTGCGATGCTGTACCCAAACAAAATCGACGTCCTTTTTCCCCACAAATAGAGCTATCTTTTGGTGGTGTTTGATCACCTCTGCAGTTTTAATTATTTGCGCTATAAAAAAAAAAGCTACAATTTTGAAAAACTATTTTTTACTTTTTGATATATCACCCCCCCCCCCCCCCCCCCCAAAAAAAAAAATATAAAAAATATATTTCTTCATCAGTTTAGGCCGATATACTTCTACACATTTTTGGTTAAAAAAAATTGCGTATATTGATTGGTTTGCGCAAAAGTTAGGTCGTCTACAAAATAGGGAATAGATTTATAGCATTTTTATTTTTACTAGTAATGGCGATATGTAATTTTTAGCGGGACTGCGACATTGGGGCGGACAGGACGCTTTTGACAAATTTTTGGGACCATTGACATTTATACAGCGACCAGTGCTATACAAATGCACCTATTACTGTGTAAATGTCACTGGTAGGGAAGGGGTCAACACTAGCGGGCGATCAAGGGGTTAAATGTGTTCCTTCCTGTGTGTTTCTAACTGTATGGGGATGGGACTGACTAGAGGAGGAGACATATCGCTGTTTCTACTTAGTAGGAACAGACGATCTATCGCTCCTCTCCTGACAGAATGTGGATGTGTGTGTCCCCCGCCGTGCAGCCTTCTAGAGCTGTTTAAAGGGTCGACGTACAGCTACGGCGATACGCGGGAGCGTGCTGACCTGCCGCAGTATGACGGTAGCTGGTTGGCAAGTGGTTAAAGTGTGTATTTTTTTTTAATCGCTACGCAAATACTGTGTGACATAAATTGCACCGATTGCCATTTTATTCTCTATGGTCTCTGCTAAAAAAACAAAAACTAAAAACATATATAATGTCTGGTGGTTTTGAGTAATTTTCTAGCAAAAAAATACAGATTTTTACATGTAGGAGAGAAATGTCAGAATTGGCCTGGGTTGGGAACTGGTTAGAGTATGTTAACCCAACCTTTAATATTCCTGATCTGTGCCTGCTGTACCATTTACCGTATATACTCGAGTATAAGTCGAATTTTTCAGCTCATTTTTTTGTGCTGAAAGTGCCCCCCTCGACTTATACTTGAGTCAAGCACTTTTCTGCAGCAAAAAATTTCATTTTCCGAACCGACTTTGGGGCCCCGTATCTCAGGACCACTTGGTGCTAGGAACCCCAAATTTGGTGTGCAAACCCAGTGGAACTGGTTCCACAACATATCCAAAGATGAAGTTCCTAGCACTAAGTGGCCCCGAGATACGGGGCCCCAAAATCGGTTCAGAAAATGTCATTCTCTGCTGAAGAAAAGTGCTTGACATTTTCTGAACTGATTTTTGGGGCCCTGTATCTCGGGGCCACTTGGTGCTAGAAACCCCAGCTTTGGAAATTTTATGGTGCTAGTTCCACTGGGTTTGCACGCCAAATTTGGGGTTCCTAGCACTAAGTGGCCCCAAGATACGGGGCCCCAAATTCGGTCAACTGTGTCCATCTGCAGCAATGTCATTTCAGGACCCTTTGGGTTCAGAGACCCCAAATTTTGGCTGCAGCTAGGAGGCATCTAGGAACCCTTAACTACCGAGTTTGAAGTTCAGGGGACCTATGGCTGCAAATGGGCACAGTGATGCTGCAAATGGGCATTGTTGACCCTCTTTTCCACTTACAGTAGCTGTGCATTTCTCACCCTCGTCTTCTACTCGGGTCAATACGTTTCTCCCTTTTTTTTTTTTGTAGTAAATTAGGGCCTCGACTTATACTCAGAACGACTTATACTCGCGTATATACGGTACTTTTATGAAAAAGTATCTTGTTCTCCTTGTATTGTTTCTTTTGTTGTGAAATCCCTGGTGTTCCTGCCAGTCCCTTTGCTTTCCTATTAAAAACTGACCACACTAAGAATGAGAACACACCATGGCCAGTTCTCGAGCTATACTGAGAACCCAGCCTGCTCTCCTATAATGATCAGACTTGTCCTGACCCCCCTTCCCGCGCAACCTTTCACTTGGGAGCACTGTCCTGTTGCTTCTCCTACCCTCAGCTCTTATGTAGCTCAGAAGAGTGGGAATGTGATTGATTATAAAAAAGCGAAAATAAGGTATTTTATAATGTTTTGTTTTTATCTATACACAAATGATTTGTCTTTCTATTGTAAACTGAATGGGCTGTTTTACAAGGTGATCTTTACAATCACTTTAATTTAAAGTGGTTATAAAGGCTGAAAGTTTTTTTTTAACTCAATGCATTCTCTGCATTAAGGTAAAAAAAAAAAACTATTGTCCGCAGCTCCAATCTTGACACTGGTATCCTTTTTTTTTTTTTTTCTTTTTTTTTTCATCTGGAGATGTTGAATAATGTAAAAGTGATCCAAGCTGCTGAATAGCTGCTGGATCACATTTACATGTGACCAAAGGTGGTTCATCCTGCCCCCTTCCTCTGATTCCAACAATAGTGATGAGGGAGGAACAAAATCTCTGTGGTCTATGAACCTGGAGACAATGAGGATATTGCTTCTGGTTTTGTTTTGTTTACAAGCCGTTAATGGTTTATGAAGGCATCAGATAAAACCGATCTCGGTTTGATAAGATGCTGTTGAGGGTAGAGAAGAGACCTGAGGTCTAATAGAACCCAGATCTCTCAGTAAAGAGTACCTGTCACTGCCAATGCTATCACAAGGGATGTTCATCCCTTGTGATCGCAATAAAGTTGAAAAAAAAATGTAAAGCGAAATAACTAAAAAAAAAATAAAGCGCTCATGCGCAAATGCAAACGCGCATATCGGTTCTGCGCGCATATATAAATAAAGATTGCAGCACATGTGAAGTATCGCCACAAACAGAGCGAGAATTCTAGTGCCAGAGCTACTGTGTAACTATAAAGTGATAACCTGGAAGGCTTTCAGTGTGTCACATATGGAGATTTTTAACCACTTGACACCCAAGACCTGTACATGGACATCCTTGAGTTTCAGTGGTTATACCGGGATGATCCCTGCACCTCTTTTCAGCCGATGATTCTCTTTTGTTGCAGAAGTGATGTGAGTGGCTAATTAGCCACTTGATCACTTCTGCGGGTGGCGGAAGGGGATCCCACCCCCATCCTGCCGCCGCCTCTCCCAGGCTCTCCGGTCCCATTACAGTGCCCAGGAGCGATGCGTCCGACGGCGATGGCTGCCCTGTACAGAGAGAGAGAAACTGACGTCACTCCTCTCTCTGTAAACCTGGCGCGACGAGAAGTTTGTCACTTCCAGTTCCGCCCCTTTGTTTACCTGGCCACCGGCGGCCAGGAAAGCAGCCGATCAGACCGATCTGTGTCTGATCGGCTGCGTAGGAGGCCAGAGGAGAGATTTGGGGTCTAATAGACTCCAAATCTCTCCATAAGGAGGACCTGTCGCTGCTCACGCTGTCACAAGAGATGTTGTTCATCCCTTGTGATAGCTATAAAGTTGGTACAAAAAAAAGGTGTAAAAATATATACCGTATTTATCGGCGTATAACACGCACTTTTTCCCCCATAAAATCGCAGGGAAATCGTGTGTGTGCATGTTATACGCCGAATGGCTGCCTCGGAGGGGAAGGAGGGAACGAGCCCCGTCGAAATAGACAGATCGAATCTCCTGTGTACTCGGCTCCACTCGCAGTCACACCCAGTCCCGCCTCCTAGCAATAACGTCCCGCCATTGGACCAGTGTTATGTCCATCATAGGGGCCGGACTGCGAGCCCGGCCGAGTACATAGGAGATCCGGCTCTGTCTATTTTGGCAGTAACAAGGCTGCAGATGCGCACTGATAATGCTGCAAAGAGGGGCAAGACTGCAGATGGGCACTGATCATGCTGCAAAGAGGGGCAAGGCTGCAGATGGGCACTGATCATGCTGCAAAGAGGGGCAAGGCTGCAGATGGGCACTGATCATGCTGCAAAGAGGGGCAAGGTTGCAGATGGGCACTGGTCATGCTGCAATGATGGGCAAGGCTGCAGATGGGCACTGATCAGACTGCAGTGATTGGCAAGGCTGCAGATGGGCACTGATCATGCTGCAATGATGGGCAAGACTGCAGATGAGCACTGATCAGGCTGCAGATGGGCACTGATAAGGCTGCATTGATGGGCACTGACCCTTATTTTGCTTCAAAATTCCTGAAACTTCCCTCTTAAAACTAAGGTGCGTGTTATATGCAGATAAATATGGGGGGGGGGGGGTGTGTACGTGTGTGTGTGTATGTATATTAATATATAAAATTACTCAGTGGGGACGGAAAGTATTCAGGCCCCCTTAAATTTTTCACTCTTTGTTATATTGCAGCCATTTGCTAAAATCATTTACCGTATATACTCGAGTATAAGTCGTTCCGAGTATAAGTCGAGGCCCTAATTTACCACAAAAAAATGGTAAAAACTTATTGACCCGAGTATAAGACGAGGGTGAGAAATGCACAGCTACTGTAAGTGGAAAAGAGGGTCAACAATGCCCATTTGCAGCCTCACTGTGCCCATTTGCAGCCTCACTGTGCCCATTTGCAGCCATAGGTCCCCTGAACTTCAAACTCGGTAGTTAAGGGTTCCTAGATGCCCCCTAGCTGCAGCCAAAATTTGGGGTCTCTGAACCCAAAGGGTCCCGAAATGACATTGCAGCAGATGGACACAGTTGACCGAATTTGGGGCCCTGTATCTCAGGGCCACTTAGTGCTAAGAACCCCAAATTTGGTGTGCAAACCCAGTGGAACTAGCACCATAGGATTTCCAAAGCTGGGGTTTCTAGCACCAAGTGGCCCCGAGATACAGGGCCCCAAAAATCAGTTCAGAAAATGTCAAGCACTTTTCTACAGCAGAGAATGACATTTTCCGAACCGGTTTTGGGGCCCTGTATCTCAGGGCCACTTAGTGCTAGGAACTTCAGCTTTGGATATGTTGTAGTACCAGGTCCTCTGGGTTTGCACACCAAATTTGGAGTTCCTAGCACTAAGTGGCCCTGAGATATGGGGCCCCAAACTCGGTTCAGAAAATGTCAAGCACTTTTCTGCAGCAGAGAATGACATTTTCCGAACCGATTTTGGGGCCCCGTATCTCGGGGCCACTTAGTGCTAGAAACTGCAGCTTTGGATATGTTGTAGTACCAGGTCCTCTGGGTTTGCACACCAAATTTGGAGTTCCTAGCACCAAGTGGCCCTGAGATACAGGGCCCCAAATTCCGTTCGGAAAATGAAATTTTTTGCTGCAGAAAAGTGCTTGACTCGAGTATAAGTCGAGGGGTGCACTTTCAGCACTAAAAAATGTGCTGAAAAAATCGACTTATACTCGAGTATATACGGTAAGTAAATTTTTTTTCCTTATTAATGTTTACACAGCGCCCCATATTGACAGAAAAACACAGAATTGTTGACATTTTTGCAGATTTTTAAAAAAAGAAAAACTGAAATATCACATGGTCCTAAGTATTCAGACCCTTTGCTGTGACACTCATATATTTAACTCAGGTGCTGTCTATTTATTCTGATCATCCTTGAGATGGTTCTACACCTTCATTTGAGTCCAGCTGTGTTTTATTATTCTGATTGGACTTGATTAGGAAAGCCACACACCTGCCTATATAAGACCTTACTGCTCACAGTGCATGTCAGAGCACATGAGAATCATGAGGTCAAAGGAACTGTCTGAAGCGCTCAGAGACAGAATTGTGGCAAGGCACAGATCTGGCCAAGGTTACAAAAAAATTTCTTCTGCACTTAAGGTTCCTAAGAGCACAGTAGCCTCCATAATCCTTAAATGGAAGACGTTTGGGGAAAAAAATGAACTTAAATGATTTTAGAAAATGGCTGCAATATAACAGAGGGAAAATTTTAAGGGGTCTGAATACTTTCCGTCCCCACTGTGTGTGTGTGTATGTGTGTGTGTGTATATATACAGTTGTGCTCATAAGTTTACATACCCTGCCAGAATTTATGATTTCTTGACCATTTTTCAGAGAATATGAATGATAACACAAACTTTTCTTTCACTCATGTGTTTGGCTGAAGCCATTTATCAATCAACTGTGTTTACTCTTTTTAAATCATAATAACAGAAACTAACCAAATGACCCTGATCAAAAGTTTACATACCCTGGTGATTTTGGCCTAATAACATGCTCATAAGTTGACACATAGTGGTTTGAATGGCTATTAAAGGTAACCATCCTCACCTGTGATCTGTTTGCTTGTAATTAGTGTGTGTGTGTATAAAAGGTCAATGAGTTTCTGGACTCCTGACAGACCCTTGCATTTTTCATCCAGTGCTGCACTGACATTTCTGGATTCTGAGTCATGGGGGAACACAAAAGAATTGTCTAAGGATCTGGGGGGAAAAGATAGTTGAACTGTATAAAAC
>JBBDGP010004989.1:0-30000 GCA_037952835.1 Lithobates septentrionalis
CACTACATGACCCAATCGAGGAAGGGGAGCACATCTGCTGGTCCCACAGAACAATACAACGTACCTGGTCTTCTTCACACTGATATTGCTGCTCAGTTTCTCCAGCCGGCACTCTCCGGTGTCATGGTTGACCAATGCTTACGGTCTCTTTGACCCCTTAAATACTGTCACTGGAGCGGTGGAGCCCTGCAACAAATGAGTTCACAGTCACTAATCCTGAAGAGAGAAACGGAATATATTACCTGCTGCCCCAGCCGGATTAGAAATAAAAAGACCGGCATTAATACTCTCCTCTCCGGCGCAGTCCCCTGCAGAAATTACTTTTTTTTTTTTAACCACAAGATGTCCTCAGTCTTGAGTGCAGAGCGTCATGATTCCACTAGGGGCATCACCATGGTGTCCTGCACTCTCAGGAGGCCAATATTGACTACTCTGCATCAGTCAGGACCAACGGAGAGAAGGAAAAGACTTTGCAGGTATGCACATTAGGACCAGCCTGAAAATGTCTGAAAAAGGTAATATAAAAAAAAAAACTGATGTAAGGGGACGCTGTGATGGGGGACACCTGACGTCAGGGGACGCTGTGATGGGGGACACCTGACGTAAGGGGACGCTGTGATGGGGGACACCTGACGTAAGGGGGACGCTGTGATGGGGGACACCTGACGTAAGGGGACGCTGTGATGGGGGACACCTGACGTAAGGGGACGCTGTGATGGGGGACACCTGACGTAAGGGGACGCTGTGATGGGGGACACCTGACGTAAGGGGACGCTGTGATGGGGACACCTGACGTAAGGGGACGCTGTGATGGGGGACACCTGACGTAAGGGGACGCTGTGATGGGGGACACCTGACGTAAGGGGACGCTGTGATGGGGGACACCTGACGTAAGGGACGCTGTGATGGGGGACACCTGACGTAAGGGGACGCTGTGATGGGGGACACCTGACGTAAGGGGACGCTGTGATGGGGGACACCTGACGTAAGGGGACGCTGTGATGGGGGACACCTGACGTAAGGGGACGCTGTGATGGGGGACACCTGACGTAAGGGGACGCTGTGATGGGGACACCTGACGTAAGGGGACGCTGTGATGGGGGACACCTGACGTAAGGGGACGCTGTGATGGGGGACACCTGACGTAAGGGGACGCTGTGATGGGGGACACCTGACGTAAGGGGACGCTGTGATGGGGGACACCTGACGTAAGGGGACGCTGTGATGGGGGACACCTGACGTAAGGGGACGCTGTGATGGGGGACACCTGACGTAAGGGGACGCTGTGATGGGGGACACCTGACGTAAGGGGACGCTGTGATGGGGGACACCTGACGTAAGGGGACGCTGTGATGGGGGACACCTGACGTAAGGGGACGCTGTGATGGGGGACACCTGACGTAAGGGGACGCTGTGATGGGGGACACCTGACGTAAGGGGACGCTGTGATGGGGGACACCTGACGTAAGGGGACGCTGTGATGGGGGACACCTGACGTAAGGGGACGCTGTGATGGGGGACACCTGACGTAAGGGGACGCTGTGATGGGGGACACCTGACGTAAGGGGACGCTGTGATGGGGGACACCTGACGTAAGGGGACGCTGTGATGGGGGACACCTGACGTAAGGGGACGCTGTGATGGGGGACACCTGACGTAAGGGGACGCTGTGATGGGGGACACCTGACGTAAGGGGACGCTGTGATGGGGGACACCTGACGTAAGGGGACGCTGTGATGGGGGACACCTGACGTAAGGGGACGCTGTGATGGGGGACACCTGACGTAAGGGGACGCTGTGATGGGGGACACCTGACGTAAGGGGACACTGTGATGGGGGACACCTGACGTAAGGGGACACTGTGATGGGGGACACCTGACGTAAGGGGACACTGTGATGGGGGACACCTGACGTAAGGGGACACTGTGATGGGGACACCTGACGTAAGGGGACACTGTGATGGGGGACACCTGACGTAAGGGGACACTGTGATGGGACACCTGACGTAAGGGGACACTGTGATGGGGGACACCTGACGTAAGGGGACACTGTGATGGGGGACACCTGACGTAAGGGGACACTGTGATGGGGACACCTGACGTAAGGGGACACTGTGATGGGGGACACCTGACGTAAGGGGACACTGTGATGGGGGACACCTGACGTAAGGGACACTGTGATGGGGGACACCTGACGTAAGGGGACACTGTGATGGGGGACACCTGACGTAAGGGGACACTGTGATGGGGGACACCTGACGTAAGGGGACACTGTGATGGGGGACACCTGACGTAAGGGGACACTGTGATGGGGGACACCTGACGTAAGGGGACACTGTGATGGGGGACACCTGACGTAAGGGGACACTGTGATGGGGACACCTGACGTAAGGGGACACTGTGATGGGGGACACCTGACGTAAGGGGACACTGTGATGGGGGACACCTGACGTAAGGGGACACTGTGATGGGGACACCTGACGTAAGGGGACACTGTGATGGGGACACCTGACGTAAGGGGACGCTGTGATGGGGGACACCTGACGTAAGGGGACACTGTGATGGGGGACACCTGACGTAAGGGGACACTGTGATGGGGGACACCTGACGTAAGGGGACACTGTGATGGGGACACCTGACGTAAGGGGACACTGTGATGGGGGACACCTGACGTAAGGGGACACTGTGATGGGGGACACCTGACGTAAGGGGACACTGTGATGGGGACACCTGACGTAAGGGGACACTGTGATGGGGGACACCTGACGTAAGGGGACACTGTGATGGGGGACACCTGACGTAAGGGGACACTGTGATGGGGGACACCTGACGTAAGGGGACACTGTGATGGGGGACACCTGACGTAAGGGGACACTGTGATGGGGGACACCTGACGTAAGGGGACACTGTGATGGGGACACCTGACGTAAGGGGACACTGATGGGGGACACCTGACGTAAGGGGACACTGTGATGGGGGACACCTGACGTAAGGGGACACTGTGATGGGGGACACCTGACGTAAGGGGACACTGTGATGGGGGACACCTGACGTAAGGGGACACTGTGATGGGGGACACCTGACGTAAGGGGACACTGTGATGGGGGACACCTGACGTAAGGGGACACTGTGATGGGGACACCTGACGTAAGGGGACACTGTGATGGGGGACACCTGATGTAAGGGGACACTGTGATGGGGGACACTGTGATGGGGGACACCTGATGTAAGGGGACACTGTGATGGGGGACACCTGATGTAAGGGGACACTGTGATGGGGGACACCTGATGTAAGGGGACACTGTGATGGGGGACACCTGATGTAAGGGGACACTGTGATGGGGGACACCTGATGTAAGGGGACACTGTGATGGGGGACACCTGATGTAAGGGGACACTGTGATGGGGGACACCTGATGTAAGGGGACACTGTGATGGGGGACACCTGATGTAAGGGGACACTGTGATGTGGGGACACCTGATGTAAGGGGACACTGTGATGTGGGGACACCTGATGTAAGGGGACACTGTGATGTGGGGACACCTGATGTAAGGGGACACTGTGATGTGGGGACACCTGATGTAAGGGGACACTGTGATGTGGGGACACTGTGATGTGGGGACACCTGATGTAAGGGGACACTGTGATGGGGGACACCTGATGTAAGGGGACACTGTGATGGGGGACACCTGATGTAAGGGGACACTGTGATGGGGGACACCTGATGTAAGGGGACACTGTGATGGGGGACACCTGATGTAAGGGGACGCTGTGATGGGGGACACCTGATGTAAGGTGACACTGTGATGGGGGACACTGTGATGTAAGGGGACACCTGATGTAAGGGGACACTGTGATGGGGGACACCTGATGTAAGGGGACACTGTGATGGGGGACACCTGATGTAAGGGGACACTGTGATGGGGGACACCTGATGTAAGGGGACACTGTGATGGGGAACACCTGATGTAAGGGGACACTGATGGGGAACACCTGATGTAAGGGGACACTGTGATGGGGGACACCTGATGTAAGGGGACACCTGATGTAAGGGGACACTGATGGGGAACACCTGATGTAAGGGGACACTGTGATGGGGGACACCTGATGTAAGGGGACACTGTGATGGGGGACACCTGATGTAAGGGGACACTGTGATGGGGAACACCTGATGTAAGGGGACACTGATGGGGAACACCTGATGTAAGGGGACACTGTGATGGGGGACACCTGATGTAAGGGGACACCTGATGTAAGGGGACACTGATGGGGGACACCTGACGTAAGGGGACACTGTGATGGGGGACACCTGACGTAAGGGGACACTGTGATGGGGGACACCTGACATAAGGGGACACTGTGATGGGGGACACCTGACATAAGGGGACACTGTGATGGGGGACACCTGACATAAGGGGACACTGTGATGGGGGACACCTGACATAAGGGGACACTGTGATGGGGGACACCTGACATAAGGGGACACTGTGATGGGGGACACCTGACATAAGGGGACACTGTGATGGGGGACACCTGACATAAGGGGACACTGTGATGGGGGACACCTGACGTATGGGGGCTGGCAGGGGCCCCAGTGCATTACTTCGCCAAGGTGCCTATGAGGCTATAAAGATGGCACTGCCATGGGTACTGAGCCCTCTACTATTACATATTTGTTAATTCTGAGGGACAAAGGAATGTAGCCCCTAATTTAGCCTTGTGTATTAGTGCCGGATCTCCTGATCCAGATTCCCATTACACCGGGCCGCTTTTGTTCTGGACACATGAATAAAGTCTTCTATAGAACCCTCTATATTTTAGGTGAGTAGCACAGCTCCTCCATGGCGCCCCCCGGCTGTGTTCTAATCACAGATAACGGATCATCTGACATTACAAAGCTTGAATACCATTGCTGCAAATCCCTGAACTGCCCCCCTCTGTGCTGTGACAACACATCAAGTGAGACCACTGCTTCTGGGATGAAAGGGAACTCCCAGGAGACAGAAGGACGGGTCACACGACACTCACCTCTAGATTGGGCAGAGTGATTGTCACCTGCTCTCCTTTACCAACCTCCAGGTCCCCTTCACAAGACGTGTCAATGGAAGCTGGTTTAAAGTCATCTGGAAGAAAAGAAAAAAAAGTAAACCTGTAGAATATTTCTAATATATGATAGAGAGGTCGGGGCCTCGCTCAGTCTGTACAGGGGGCATTTCACCAGATTTGGGTGTTGAAGATTCTGCAGCTTCCATTTGTGGATGGTAAATGGATCTAGAAGGGAGTGTCGGCTGTCAGGATTTCCATAAAGACGTGTCACATCCCCAAACTGGAGCCGACGGGGCGATAACTACTTCAAGATGGTTTTCTGAGAGCTTTGTGATTGTTCAGTAAATGCTGGCTGTACACACTGCTCCTCAGACTGAGGTGTACAACTCTCTGTGATAGAGGTCTGGAAAAGTGTGATAATGCGGTGCAGGGCTATGTGAGCTTCAACGGACCTGATCCCGGCTGTAAACAACACACATTGGCTGCCCGGCTCCTGGAATCTGATCCCCCCCCCCGACCCCTGTGATTCCCTACACCTGGGATCTTTCCGTCTCTGACCCCTGTGACTGCCCGCCTCCTGCCATCTGCCCAGCCCTGACCCCTGTGACTGCCCGCCTCCAGCGATCTGCCCAGCCCTGACCCCTGTGACTGCCCGCCTCCTGCCATCTGCCCAGCCCTGACCCCTGTGACTGCCCGCCTCCTGCGATCTGCCCAGCCCTGACCCCTGTTACTGCCCGCCTCCTGCGATCTGCCCAGCACTGACCCCTGTGACTGCCCGCCTCCTGCGATCTGCCCAGCACTGACCCCTGTGACTGCCCGCCTCCTGCGATCTGCCCAGCACTGACCCCTGTGACTGCCCGCCTCCTGCGATCTGCCCAGCACTGACCCCTGTGACTGCCCGCCTCCTGCGATCTGCCCAGCACTGACCCCTGTGACTGCCCGCCTCCTGCGATCTGCCCAGCCCTGACCCCTGTGACTGCCCGCCTCCTGCCATCTGCCCAGCCCTGACCCCTGTGACTGCCCGCCTCCTGCCATCTGCCCAGCCCTGACCCCTGTGACTGCCCGCCTCCTGCGATCTGCCCAGCCCTGACCCCTGTTACTGCCCGCCTCCTGCGATCTGCCCAGCCCTGACCCCTGTGACTGCCCGCCTCCTGCGATCTGCCCAGCCCTGACCCCTGTTACTGGCCGCCACCTGCGATCTGCCCAGCCCTGACCCCTGTGACTGCCCGCCTCCAGCGATCTGCCCAGCCCTGACCCCTGTGACTGCCCGCCTCCTGCCATCTGCCCAGCCCTGACCCCTGTGACTGCCCGCCTCCAGCGATCTGCCCAGCCCTGACCCCTGTGACTGCCGCCTCCTGCCATCTGCCCAGCCCTGACCCCTGTGACTGCCCGCCTCCTGCGATCTGCCCAGCCCTGACCCCTGTTACTGCCCGCCTCCTGCGATCTGCCCAGCACTGACCCCTGTGACTGCCCGCCTCCTGCGATCTGCCCAGCACTGACCCCTGTGACTGCCCGCCTCCTGCGATCTGCCCAGCACTGACCCCTGTGACTGCCCGCCTCCTGCGATCTGCCCAGCACTGACCCCTGTGACTGCCCGCCTCCTGCGATCTGCCCAGCACTGACCCCTGTGACTGCCCGCCTCCTGCGATCTGCCCAGCCCTGACCCCTGTGACTGCCCGCCTCCTGCCATCTGCCCAGCCCTGACCCCTGTGACTGCCCGCCTCCAGCGATCTGCCCAGCCCTGACCCCTGTGACTGCCCGCCTCCAGCGATCTGCCCAGCCCTGACCCCTGTGACTGCCCGCCTCCTGCCATCTGCCCAGCCCTGACCCCTGTGACTGCCCGCCTCCTGCGATCTGCCCAGCCCTGACCCCTGTTACTGCCCGCCTCCTGCGATCTGCCCAGCACTGACCCCTGTGACTGCCCGCCTCCTGCGATCTGCCCAGCCCTGACCCCTGTGACTGCCCGCCTCCTGCGATCTGCCCAGCCCTGACCCCTGTTACTGCCCGCCTCCTGCGATCTGCCCAGCCTGACCCGTTACTGCCCGCCACCTGCGATCTGCCCAGCCCTGACCCCTATGACTGCCCGCCTCCTGCGATCTGCCCAGCCCTGACCCCTGTGACTGCCTGCCTCCTGCGATCTGCCCAGCCCTGACCCCTGTGACTGCCCGCCTCCTGCGATCTGCCCAGCCCTGACCCCTGTGACTGCCCGCCTCCTGCCATCTGCCCAGCCCTGACCCCTGTGACTGCCCGCCTCCTGCCATCTGCCCAGCCCTGACCCCTGTTACTGCCCGCCTCCTGCGATCTGCCCAGCACTGACCCCTGTGACTGCCCGCCTCCTGCGATCTGCCCAGCACTGACCCCTGTGACTGCCCGCCTCCTGCGATCTGCCCAGCACTGACCCCTGTGACTGCCCGCCTCCTGCGATCTGCCCAGCACTGACCCCTGTGACTGCCCGCCTCCTGCGATCTGCCCAGCCCTGACCCCTGTGACTGCCCGCCTCCTGCCATCTGCCCAGCCCTGACCCCTGTGACTGCCCGCCTCCTGCCATCTGCCCAGCCCTGACCCCTGTGACTGCCCGCCTCCTGCGATCTGCCCAGCCCTGACCCCTGTTACTGCCCGCCTCCTGCGATCTGCCCAGCCCTGACCCCTGTGACTGCCCGCCTCCTGCGATCTGCCCAGCCCTGACCCCTGTTACTGGCCGCCACCTGCGATCTGCCCAGCCCTGACCCCTGTGACTGCCCGCCTCCAGCGATCTGCCCAGCCCTGACCCCTGTGACTGCCCGCCTCCTGCCATCTGCCCAGCCCTGACCCCTGTGACTGCCCGCCTCCAGCGATCTGCCCAGCCCTGACCCCTGTGACTGCCGCCTCCTGCCATCTGCCCAGCCCTGACCCCTGTGACTGCCCGCCTCCTGCGATCTGCCCAGCCCTGACCCCTGTTACTGCCCGCCTCCTGCGATCTGCCCAGCACTGACCCCTGTGACTGCCCGCCTCCTGCGATCTGCCCAGCACTGACCCCTGTGACTGCCCGCCTCCTGCGATCTGCCCAGCACTGACCCCTGTGACTGCCCGCCTCCTGCGATCTGCCCAGCACTGACCCCTGTGACTGCCCGCCTCCTGCGATCTGCCCAGCACTGACCCCTGTGACTGCCCGCCTCCTGCGATCTGCCCAGCCCTGACCCCTGTGACTGCCCGCCTCCTGCCATCTGCCCAGCCCTGACCCCTGTGACTGCCCGCCTCCAGCGATCTGCCCAGCCCTGACCCCTGTGACTGCCGCCTCCTGCCATCTGCCCAGCCCTGACCCCTGTGACTGCCCGCCTCCTGCGATCTGCCCAGCCCTGACCCCTGTTACTGCCCGCCTCCTGCGATCTGCCCAGCACTGACCCCTGTGACTGCCCGCCTCCTGCGATCTGCCCAGCACTGACCCCTGTGACTGCCCGCCTCCTGCGATCTGCCCAGCACTGACCCCTGTGACTGCCCGCCTCCTGCGATCTGCCCAGCCCTGACCCCTGTGACTGCCCGCCTCCTGCCATCTGCCCAGCCCTGACCCCTGTGACTGCCCGCCTCCTGCCATCTGCCCAGCCCTGACCCCTGTGACTGCCCGCCTCCTGCGATCTGCCCAGCCCTGACCCCTGTTACTGCCCGCCTCCTGCGATCTGCCCAGCCCTGACCCCTGTGACTGCCCGCCTCCTGCGATCTGCCCAGCCCTGACCCCTGTTACTGCCCGCCACCTGCGATCTGCCCAGCCCTGACCCCTGTGACTGCCCGCCTCCAGCGATCTGCCCAGCCCTGACCCCTGTGACTGCCCGCCTCCTGCGATCTGCCCAGCCCTGACCCCTGTTACTGCCCGCCTCCTGCGATCTGCCCAGCCTGACCCGTTACTGCCCGCCACCTGCGATCTGCCCAGCCCTGACCCCTGTGACTGCCCGCCTCCTGCGATCTGCCCAGCCCTGACCCCTGTGACTGCCTGCCTCCTGCGATCTGCCCAGCCCTGACCCCTGTGACTGCCCGCCTCCTGCGATCTGCCCAGCCCTGACCCCTGTGACTGCCCGCCTCCTGCCATCTGCCCAGCCCTGACCCCTGTGACTGCCCGCCTCCTGCGATCTGCCCAGCCCTGACCCCTTTTACTGCCCGCCTCCTGCCATCTGCCCAGCCCTGACCCCTGTGACTGCCCGCCTCCTGGGATCTGCCCGCCCCTGATCCCTGTGGCTGCCCGCCTCCTGGAATTTGTCTGGCCCTGACCCCTGTGACTGCCGCCTCCTGTGATCTGCCCAGCCGTGATCCCTCTGACTGCCCGCCTCCTGGGATCTGTTAAGGTCTGACCCCTGTGACTACTCACCTCCTGGGATTAGTCCGGCCCTGATTCCTGTGACTGCCCGCCTCCTGGAATCTGCCCGCCCCTGATCCCTGTGGCTGCCCGCCTCCGGGGAACTGTTAAAGTCTCACCCCTCTGACTGCCCGCCTCCTGGGATCTGCCCGCCCCTGATCCCTCTGACTGCCCGCCTCCTGTGATCTGCCCAGCCCTGATCCCTCTGACTGCCCGTCTCCTGGGATCTGTTAAAGTCTCACCCCTCTGACTGCCCGCCTCCTGGGATCTGCCCGCCCTTGATCCCTCTGTCTGCCCGCCTCCTGTGATCTGCCCAGCCCTGATCCCTCTGACTGCCCGCCTCCTGGGATCTGTTAAGGTCTGACCCCTGTGACTGCTCACCTCCTGGGATTAGTCCGGCCCTGATTTCTGTGACTGCCCGCCTCCTGGGATCTGCCCGCCCCTGATCCCTCTGACTGCCCGCCTCCTGGGATCTGCCCACCCCTGATGCCTCTGACTGCCCACCTCCTGGGATCTGTCTGGCCCTGACCCCTGTGATTCTCTGACTCCTGCAATCTACTGGTCTCTGACCCCTGTGACTGCCCACCTCCTGTGATCTGTTAAGGTCTCACCCCACTGACTGCCGGGCTCCTGCGATCTGTCTGGCCCTGACCCCTGTGATTGTCCGGCTCCTGCAATCTACATGGCTCTGACCCGTGTGACTGCCCACACCCTGTGACTGCACGCCCCCTGGGATCTGTCCGCCTCCTGTGACTGCCCGCTCCCATAAATGCCCGCCCCCTGGGATCTTCCCGCCCCCTGGGAGGCTCGGGTCAGTTGGTAGGAGTTGTCACACTTAGCCCCCTCATTCCCATCTATGGGCAGTCTGAGGTTGGTTGCTATGGGTTGCTGCACTCTGATCCCCCTTCCCCATCTACAGACAGCTGGAGGACTGTTACTAGGGGTTATTACATTTTGATCTCCCTTTTCCCATTTATGGGCAGCTGGAGGTGATCTGAGTTTGGTTGCTATAAATTACCACTCTGACTCCCCTTCCCCCAATCCATGGGCAGCCTGACAGGATCTGAAGTCAGTTGCTATGGGTTACTGCACTTTTATCCCCCTTCTCCCATCCATAGGCAGGCTGAGGTCAGTTGCTACAGGTTACCATATGTCAATCCTGTTTATGGGCAGCCTGGGGTCGGTTGCTATGGGTTACGGCACTCTAACCTTCTCCATCCCCTCTCTATGGGCAGCCGAAGATGTGTTGCTATGGGATACCACACTCTGATCCCCCACATATGGGCAGCCGGAGGTGATCTGAGGTCAGTTGCTATGGGTTACCATATGCCAATCCGGTCTATGGGCAGGCAGGGGTCGGTTGCTATGGGTTACTGCACTTTGATTTCCCCTCCCCCATATATGGTCAGCCGGAAGTCGGTTGCTATGGGTTACCGCACTCCCCGCCCCCTCCTTACATCTGATGGTGTGGAATCCGACCCTAGGCTGCTTCTCGAAGCTCTCCCCGAGTCTCAGCACTCGCTCCTTGCTGTCAAACTGCGAACAGGCCGGACCGTTCATCGCTGCGCTGCCCGGCTCCGACCATCTGCCTCCGCCAGCCACAGACTCAGTATGCCAGCCACTGGAGGGGCGGGGCCCCGGAGTTCTGCGGCCTTCCATTGGCGGCCTGGAAAAAAATGGGCCTCCGTGATTCGTTGTTTGGATGTTACGTCACCAGATAACACCGCCCTCTTTACCTGTTGCCGAGAAAAGCTGAGTAGAAGATTTCTATTTCTAGAGAAAGTTCTGTCATCTGAGGTGTCTTCAGTAAAGTTCCCGCGGCGGCCATTTTGTCGAATACCAGCGCAGTATAATCCTAAGCGGAGACGTCAATAAAATGGCGCTGACAAGGCAGACAAGTTGGTATAAGCAAATGAACCTCTAGTGTCTTAAAAGTTTTCACCAATAGCAGTGATTCACCGGACCGGCTGTTCTCCCGAAATGCACTGCGGCCGCGGCCTGGACAGGAAGAGAGACCTGGCTCGAGTTGTTATCGGTTGCTAGGAGACGAGGAGCTGCACCGGGCCGGTGACATCCAGGGGACCAGTGAGGGGACATTCATGGTGAGAGGACTGGGGGGGGGGCAGCTCTGGTTGCTATGGGTTACAGTAGAACTGCTATGGCATGAAGAATGGAGGCTTCTGATTGGCTGCTTTAGATTAGAGTGTTTTTCTTATTGTTTTTTTTTGGCTTTTGCACATTTTTGTACACGTGTCATGTGTGAGATTTTTTTTTTTAAATTGCATTTATCCAATGGAAAGCCGGTTACTAGGCAAAAAAAAATCAGCATTGCCTGCGTTCTCCTGCGCTCTGTTGCGACCAAAACACGTGGGTATTTTTTGAAGCGTCAGCGCGCTCCGGTGTGAACGGGCCCCTCGAATATAATGAAGATCCAATTGTTGAAACGTTTCTGGTGAAGTGACACCAGTGCTGGGGGTTATTATTGCGTCTGCTGACACCAATGTTGGGGGTTATTATTGCAACCGCTGACACCAATGTTGGGGGTTATTATTGCAACCGCTGACACCAATGTTGGGGGTTATTATTACGTCCACTGACACCAATGCTGGGGGTTATTATTGCATCCACTGACACCAATGTTGGGGTTATTATTGCGTCCGCTGACACCAATATTGGGGGTTATTATTGCGTCCACTGACACCAATATTGGGGGTTATTATTATGTCTGCTGACACCAATGTTGAGGGTTATTATTGCATCCGCTGACACCAATGTTGAGGGTTATTATTGCATCCGCTGACACCAATGCTGGGGATTATTATTGCGTCCGCTGACACCAATGTTGGGGGTTATTTTTGCGTCCGCTGACACCAATGCTGGGGGTTATTATTACGTCCGCTGACACCAATGCTGGGGGTTATTATTGCGTCCGCTGACACCAATGCTGGGGGTTATTATTACGTCCGCTGACACCAATGCTGGGGGTTATTATTGCGTCCGCTGACACCAATGCTGGGGGTTATTATTGCGTCTGCTGACACCAATATTGAGGGTTATTATTGCTTCCGCTGACACCAATATTGGGGGTTATTATTACGTCTGCTGACACCAATGTTGAGGGTTATTATTGCGTCCGCTGACACCAATGCTGGGGATTATTATTGCGTCCGCTGACACCAATGTTGGGGGTTATTTTTGCGTCCGCTGACATCAATGTTGAGGGTTATTATTGCGTCCGCTGACACCAATGCTGGGGGCTATTATTACGTCCGCTGACACCAATGCTGGGGGTTATTATTGCGTCCGCTGACACCAATGCTGGGGGTTATTATTGCGTCTGCTGACACCAATATTGAGGGTTATTATTGCTTCCGCTGACACCAATATTGGGGGTTATTATTGCGTCTGCTGACACCAATGTTGGGGGTTATTATTGCAACCGCTGACACCAATGTTGGGGGTTATTATTGCAACCGCTGACACCAATGTTGGGGGTTATTATTACGTCCGCTGACACCAATGTTGGGGGTTATTATTACGTCCGCTGACACCAATGTTGGGGTTTATTATTACGTCCACTGACACCAATGTTGGGGTTTATTATTACGTCCACTGACACCAATGCTGGGGGTTATTATTGCATCCACTGACACCAATGTTGGGGTTATTATTGCGTCCGCTGACACCAATATTGGGGGTTATTATTGCGTCCACTGACACCAATATTGGGGGTTATTATTACGTCTGCTGACACCAATGTTGGGGGTTATTTTTGCGTCCGCTGACACCAATGCTGGGGGTTGTTATTACGTCCGCTGACACCAATGCTGGGGGTTATTATTGCGTCCGCTGACACCAATGCTGGGGGTTATTATTACGTCCGCTGACACCAATGCTGGGGGTTATTATTGCGTCCGCTGACACCAATGCTGGGGGTTATTATTGCGTCTGCTGACACCAATATTGAGGGTTATTATTGCTTCCGCTGACACCAATATTGGGGGTTATTATTACGTCCGCTGACACCAATGTTGAGGGTTATTATTGCGTCCGCTGACACCAATGCTGGGGATTATTATTGCGTCCGCTGACACCAATGTTGGGGGTTATTTTTGCGTCCGCTGACATCAATGCTGGGGGTTATTATTACGTCCGCTGACACCAATGCTGGGGGTTATTATTGCGTCCGCTGACACCAATGCTGGGGGTTATTATTGCGTCTGCTGACACCAATATTGAGGGTTATTATTGCTTCCGCTGACACCAATATTGAGGGTTATTATTGCTTCCGCTGACACCAATGTTGAGGGTTATTATTGCGTCCGCTGACACCAATGCTGGGGGTTATTATTGCGTCCGCTGACACCAATGCTGGGGGTTATTATTGCGTCCACTGACACCAATCTTTCAGCATTGATGGTGCCTTTCCAGATGTGCAAGCTGCCCATTCCATACACACTAATGCCCCCCCCCCCCCCCCCACCACCACCATGCCATCAGAGATGCTGGATTTTGAACTGAGCGCTGATAACAAGCCGGAAAGTCCCTCTTCTCTTTAGTCCGGAGGATGTGGGGCCAATGGTTGCCAAAAAGAATGTCAAATTTTAGATTCTGACCACAGAGCAGTTTTCTACTTTGCAACAGATCATTTATAATGATCTTTGGCCCAGAGAAGACTGCAGTATTTCTGGATCCTGTTCAGATACGGCTTCTTCTTTCCATGACAGAGCTTTACCTGGTATGATTGGACGGCACGGCGATCCATGTTCACAGATGGTGGTTTCTGGAGGTATTCCTGAGCCCAAGCAGTGATGTCAATCACACAATCATTGGAGAAAAAAGGAAAGTTCATAATAAAGCTGTGGTCTGTGGGTATGTAGAGATATGTAGAAATCCATCCACCAAGAGTGATCACCTCATGAAGGGGTCGCCCCCCGTGAGATTGCACTCACCACAATTCCAGTAACCACAAGCCTTTGAATAGTTATCTTTAAAACTCTCCGTCTCCTTAGTTCAACCACCAGGTGGCGCAACACTCTCGGTTAGTGTGACATAGGGAGAAAATAAAATACCATATAGCGTAATGTTGCTTAAGGATTTTTATTTAAGAAAAAAACTCCCCCCCTCATAAAACATGCGTACCAGATGTACTATACAATTGAGCATTTGAATAAAGTGCACTGTGCCTGTATTTTCGTCCACCGGGAGGTGTTCCGGAATGCGCGCTGTATACAGATAGTCGTTCGCTTCCTAGTTACCTTCCGGTGCGTGGAGCGCACACGTCACTTCCGGTAGATTACGTCACTGACGCGTTTTCGTCACTTCCGGACGTCGTCTGAGGGCGCGTCACCACACCACTGCAGTCCAGTGCGTTTTTTTTTTTTTCTGCATCAAAAACGCATGGAAAGTAGGTTATATGTTTCCAATTGCATAGTTCACAACAGTGCGGTCAGTTTCAGGGCTTTTCAGTTCCAGAAAAAAAAAAGAACATTTTGCATTTTTCCTGCACTGGACTGTACTGGAACGCTGTAAAACACATTAAAACGCACTGGTCCAGTATAGTGGAAAAAAAAAAAAAAACAGGAAAAAAGCATCCGGAAAAACTCACTGGAACGCACCAAAAACGCGCATGCAGAAATGCATCCGGAACGGATCTGGAGTGCATTTTTGTGGTGTGACCCGGCTGTGCAAAACAACGTACCTGTAAGTTGTCTGGGGCGAGCCCTGGCGTTCTTCAGGGCCTGGGGCGCGCCCTGTCGGGAGCCAATCGTTGGCTCTGGCAGCTGCGATGGCCACTGGGACCTGCCAATCGTTCACAAGAGATGCAGAACGGTAGTCTGCCAATGTAAACAAGGCAGACCGCCATTCTGTTGGGGAGGAAGATGGCGATCTTGTGTTTCTGCTAAGCAGGACCACAGATCTCTGTCTTCCTCCAGTCACAGCATCTCCCCCGCAGTTAGCAAGCACTCCCTAGGAGCACACTTAACCCTTTGATCGCCCCTGATGTTAACCCCTTGCCTGCCAGTGTCATTAGTACAGTGACAGTGTATATTTTTTAGCACCGACCACTGTAGTAATGTCACTGGTCCCTAAAAAGTGTCAGTCGATTTTGTCTGCCGCTATGTCGCAGTCCCGCTAAAAATCGCTGTTCGCCGCCATTACTAGTAAAAATAAAAATAATGCCATAAAAATATCCCACAGTTTGTTGATGCGATAACTTTTGCACAAACCAATCAATATACGCTTATTGGGATTTTTTTTTAACAAAAATTTGTAGCAGAATACATATTGGCCTAAACTGATGAAGAAATTTAGATTTTTCACTTTTTTTTTTTATTATTGGATGTTTTATAGCAGAAAGTAAAAACATATTTGTTTTTTTTTTTGTTTGTTTTGTTTTTTTTTCTTCAAAATTGTCGCTCTTTTTTTTGTTTATAGCTCAACAAATAAAAACTGCAGAGGTAACCAAATACCACCAAAAGAAAGCTCTATTTGTGGTTAAAAAAAAAAGGGACATCAATTTTATTTGGATACATCGCACGGCCGTGCAATTGTCAGTTAAAGTAATGCAGTGCCGTACCGCAAAAAATGGCCTGGTCAGGAAGGGGGATAAATCTTCCGGGGTTGAAGTGGTTAAAATGGTCCATTTTCTCAATTTTTTTAAATATTTGATGTGTTTTCTATTGTGAATAAAATCCGGGTTTAGGAGATTTTGGGAATCATTGCATTGTTTTTTTTATGTATATTTTTACACCCTGCCCCCAACTAGTTTTGGAATTGGTGGGGTTGGAATCTTCAGGCCCAAATGTATTTTTTTGCAAATGTGTGTAAAATAAAAAAGATTGCGAAAACAGCTGTGGCAGTGAAGGGGTTAATACACAATACAGAGCAATGGAGGAGTGATGAACCCGCCTGAGATCTAATAGTAAACGGGTCTCATTATCTTTGCGCTGAGTGTGCGGGAACGGTGATAAATCTCCTCCGTGGGGCTTCTCGTTTTCGGAGTCGTCTGGAAGGAATATGATTAAGATTCCCCAGCATTACGTCAGAGTCCAGATGTCATTGTTCCATCCTAGAAAGGATCTGATTGGTCGGCGTGGCTGTGCACTTGGCTCGGTTTAGTCATCGTTGTGTAGAGACTCAGAACAGAATGTATATCGGGACAGAATCTTATTCCTGCTTTTTGTTTTTATCACACAGAAGAGAAATGAGTGGGACTGCGGCAGTGACGGTGGATTCCCGGGTGCTGGAACTGGCATCCAAACTGACGGAGAGCAGCAGCAGTTCAGTGCCGGTCCTACTCCTGAAACTGAAGGGTAAGGCTTCATCGTTTTTACATTTCCTCTACTGCTGGTGACGTGGGAGGACAGTCAGGACACAAATTGTAATTGCCGACTTATATTTGAAAGTGCAAACTACTTCCTCCACCAGCTATAAGGACGACTGCCTCTGGAACTTATATCTTCAAAAAGAAGTCTGCAATAGCAGTTTCCATATTCCTATCATTACATGTTCCTTGTAAATCTGAACTTAATTTGCTCCCCAAGTAATTTGCCAGCAGTACCAGCTTACCGAGCAAAGAGGAAAAGTATAAACTAGGGGTAGGCAACCTTCGGGAGGTGGAGATCTATCTGAACAATACGGGCCCAGTACAGAGGGGTCTAGAGGGCTCAATACAGGGGAGGAGGGGGGTCAGGAGGGCTCAGTACGGGGGGGGGGTCAGGGAGGGCTCAGTACGGGGGGGGGTCAGGAGGGCTCAGTACGAGGGGGGAGGGGTCAGGGGGGCCTCAATACAGGGGGGGCTTGTGGGGGAGGGTCCTGAGGGCTTTGTACGGGGGGGTCAGGAGGCTTTGTATGGAGGCGGGGCAGGAGGGCTCAGTACAGGGGGGGGTCAGGAGGGCTCAGTACAGGGGGGGGGGTCAGGAGGGGGCTCAGTACAGGGGGGGGGGTCAGGAGGGCTCAGTACAGGGGGGGGTCAGGAGGGCTCAGTACAGGGGGGGTCAGGAGGGCTCAGTACGGGGGGGGTCAGGAGGGCTCAGTACGGGGGGGGGTCAGGAGGGCTCAGTACAGGGGGGGGCAGGAGGGCTCAGTACATGGGGGGGGGGGACAGGGGGGTCAAAAGGATTCAGTACAAGGGGGAGGGGGGGTCGGGACTAAGGGCCAATTTACACTGGCCCGCAGCCAAATCGCAGAGCAGTCAGAGCAATTCAGCACTCCGGCTGGCCAGGGGGCAATGTGGTGCACGGTTCAGCTCACCTTTTTTTAAGGTTTTAAACAAACTTTGTGTGAAACGCATTGCGCTATGCTGCATTGTAATGTGAACGGAACACGTAGACAATTTTTATTTGCGGGGGTCAGGAGGACTCAGTACGTGAGGACAGCGAGAGTCCACCAACAACCTAAAGCATAGAAGAGAATGGCACCAAAGCAGGGAATAAGGTAAATTTTACAGCTTATTCCTCTACCCCCCCCCCCCCCCCCCCCCACCCAGATTTAGAGCCCAACTCCAGATTAAAAAACGATCCTTTGCAGTGGAGCTGAGCCTGTAGTGCGAAGGGTTAATGGCTCGTTTTGTGTAGGGGAGAGAAGAAACAGTTTTACTTTCCTGATCCTCTGCTTCCCTGGTGGGCGGTGCTTCTCCATAATCTGGCGGTGGTCTGTCCTTCACATCCAGAACAGGTCTATGGACCCTGTTCTGGTCTTGATGTTGAGCACCCTAGACTTCTAGAGCATGGGGGTGCAAAAGCTGTGGGACCGGTCTAGCTGCGTGCCTTTTAACTTGTAGTGGAGGGGGGGGGGGTGACAAAATGGTGGCAACACCCTAAGAGAAGCTTTTGCAAAGCGATGTTATCTAACAGTAGAGACATTTTAGAAAATTACTAAGGGGTATTTGAAAATCGGGTTTAGTCTCTGGTTTTCCTTTAACGAATAATCATTCTGTCTGCAGAGATCTTAAAAGGTGCCGCTGCTGGAAGCAAAGAACTGCGGAGAATTAAAGAGGACCTGTATAACTACGGCCTCATCCAGTATTGTGTGCTGGTTCTGAAACAGGACTACAGTCGGGTGGAAGGAGGCTGGACGACGGCTGCCAGTCTAGCCGATATTCTAAGGTAGAGTTCCACGTGTCAGTAAAGAGTATTAGAATGAAATGATTCAGTTCACGTTCTAATGATACGTTTATGACAGGACCTCTGTTCAGGAGGCTTTCTCCAGGAAAATATGTGTGCAGATTTGTGGTGCCGGTGTAGTTGCCCCATTGGAGATTGAATTCCTGTCATAATTCTGATTTTTGTTACCAGCATTTTATTTGTTTGAGTCTCACTTTATATTTTGTAATTTTACACTCTTCATGCACGGGATGTGACTCCCATTTTTCCATGTTACCCCGACGTATCAGAAAGGGTGCTAATCGCTGTGTCTTTGCCCAGTTCCTGCTGTGTAGGACTGAATCCTAAGAATGATCCGGAAGAATTTCACTCGCAGATCCTGCCCTCTGCTGTCCTGAACATGCTGGTGCTGGGAAGGCGCATTCAGGCGAGATACGTCCGCTCCGTCAAGGTTCTTATTCTGTTTGTATTTTTTGAGGCAGAATATAACTGTTAAAAATGTTGATAAATATATATGTATAAATTTACATTATTGTAAACGAACAAAAGTCCTAAAAATAAATATTGTGTTGTAAAGCTTACGCTCATGACGTCACCACGCATGCTTTAACCAGGAAGTGGCCAGATCGAATCCCGGGATTGGATTTTTTTTTATTAAGCGCTTGTTGGTTTTAATCATCGCGAGTGGGTTAGTTATTATATTTTTAATAATCGGATACATACAGTTTTATACTATGTGAGGCTTCCTGATTCTCTTTTATGTCACGGCGGACTACCTTATGTCACTGGATGTGATAACATGGTGATCTATGGAGATTTGGAGGTGATATCGGGTCCTCTACAGACAATGTATTAACCTACAGGCTTAGGTGACTCTTTTTACATAAAGGGTCCATTTGTTCCTGTAACAGTCCTCTAAACTTAAAGTGGTTGTAAAGCCTCAAGGTTTTTCACCCTAATGCATTCTATGCATTAAAATGATTGTAAGGCTTCGTTTTTTTAAAAATAACAAACATGTCATACTTGCCTCCACTGTGCACTTCGTTTTGCACAGAGTGGCCCCGATCCTCGACTTCTGGAGTCTCCCGGCGGCGCTGGTAGCTCCTCCCCCGCATTGTATAACCCCCTAGGAGAAGTGCTCTCCTGGGGGTTACCTTGCGGGCACGCTTCCGAGTCCAGCATTCGTGTCTATAGACGCCAAATGCCGGACTTTGCTCCCCCACCCCGGCGCCCACGTCAATGGATCCTGTCCCTTCTGTATTGAACTGTAATTGTGCTGTCCCCCCTCTACATTGTAAAGCGCTGCGTGAACTGTTGGCGCTATATAAATCGTGTATAATAATAATAATTTGATTGACAGCTGCGGGAGCCAGTGGCTGCGCTGCTATCAATCTATCCAATCAAGAGCCAAGACAACTGGCAGAGGGGAAGAGCGCGTCTCCGACGGGGGAATACAGGACTCAGGTGTGTAAAACGGGGGGTCTGGGAGGCCGACTCAGTGACTGAATTTTTTTCACCTTAATGCATAGGATGCATTAAGGTGAAAAAACATGAGGGTTTACAACCCCTTTAAGGTAAAAAAAAAAAAAAACCTTCTACGCTGCAGCTCCCCCTCTTACCTGAGCCCAATCTGATCCAGTGATGTGCTCGAGCGCAGCGGCTGCAGCCGCTGTCTCTCACCTCATTAGACAGATTGATAGCAGCAGGAGCCATTGGCTCCCGCTACTGTCAATCAAATCCTGTGAAGCCAGGGGCAGGGCTGAGTCCCGCTGTCTGTGCCAATAGACACAGCAGCAGGACTCGGAAGCATGCCCGCACGGGTGCCACCATGGAAAGAGGCTTTTCATGGGGGCACCTGATGAAGAGGAGGAGCCAGAAGCGCTGGCGAGGCACCCCAGAAGAAGAAGATCTGGGCTGCTCTGAGCAAAACGATTGCACAGAGCAGGTAAGTATAACACATTTGTTATTTTTATTAAAAACAAAAAAAAATGAAGGTTTACAAACCCTTTTAATGTGGTGGTACACTTTGGTGTTGAAAATATCTGGACGGTAAAGATTCTTTTTATCATGACTTATTGGGACTGTTATCTGCATTTTCTTTCCACTTCTCATTTATTATGACACAATATTTGTTTTTATGACTTTTGTTTGTCACAATAAGCAATGTAAATCTGTACACAATTTATCGAGTTGTTGTTTTTTCCAGCTGCTATCATTTGATCTGTCAGCGCGATTTCTGTTTTTTTAGAAATGTCGCTGTATGGCAGGAAATTCTGTACAAGCTTATATTGCACTATTTTAAAGCTGGACTCCAGTAGCACAACAGCAGCTCTGCCTGCCCCTCCCCCGTCTATTCACAGAAGGCTTTGTATTTTATGAATGGGTTCACATAATACAAAGCACTCTGTGATTGGGGCAGGAGGAGGAGAGGACCAGGCAGAGCGACTGCATACAGTTCTGCAGCGGCTGGAGCTCAGACCACAAGTTATAGCAATAGTTATGCTCCTGGTGCTCAGTAGAAATGTAAATCTTTGTAAAAGATAAGGCCACCAGGTGGGATGCGCCTTGATGGACTTCATCCATAATAATCCGTCACATTTTGGAAAGTGGAAGAATTTGTGTAGTTCAGCTTTAAGGGCTGCTTCACAGCATGCCCACCCAGGAACAAGCTGTGCATTTGCCAGCACTTACCCGCAATCCGGTTGCAGTGCATTTTAAAAAGTAGCACATGCACTACTTTTGGTGTGCTGCAGTGCAATTTTAGCCCATTCAAAATGAATGGGCTGACATTGCACCGCACAGAACTGCTTGTGAATCGCAAAGGCGGGCAATGGGCCAGGTGTGGCGGGTGTTGCAGAGTAGAGCTCAGTAAATGAAGCAGGAAGCGATGTGTATTGCTTCACTTCTGGAGTTTAGCACTGTCATTCCCCGGCAGCGAAGGCCAAGGAATCACACACATAGGTTGGACTTGATGGACTTGTGTCTTTTTTCAACCTCACCTACTATGTAACTATGTAAGGAAGAAGTTCAACGACCACAGTGGCAGAAAAAAGTACGGAGAAGGAAATCTTTGGGTTGTAGGCGAATATTACAGCGAAAACTGTGTTGTTTTGTTTTTTTTTTGTTTTTTGTTTTTTTGTTTTGTTTTGTGTTTTTTTTTTTTTTTTTGTTTGTTTGTTTTAATGGGCTATTCATGTTCATTAGGGTTGTCCCGATACAGATACTAGTAACGGTATTGGCACCGATACCAAGCATTTGCCCGAGTACTTGTACTCGGGCAAATGCTCCCGATGATTCACCCGATACCTGTTCAGTCAGCAGTGATCGGTGAGTGAGGGAGTTACAAGCTTCTCCACCCCCAACCCCCCCCCCCCCCCCCCTGCTTTTAGCTGCTTTAGTGAAATCTATACAGCGGTGATCTGTGCTTGTAACTCTCCCACACCGCTGACTGTCAGCGCATCCTCCTCCAGTCCCCCTCCATGCCCCCTCCGTTCTGCTGTCCCACTCCTTTCTTCCTCTGTGTCCCCCTCCGTTCTGCTGCTGTCCCCCTCCGTTCTGCTGCCCCCCTTCTTTCTTCCTCCGTGTCCCCCTCTGTTCTGCTGCTGTCCCCCTCCGTTCTGCTGCTGTCCCACTCCAGTATTCCTCCGTGTCCCCCTCCGTTCTGCTGTCCCCCTCCTTTCTTCCTCCGTGTCCCCCACCGTTCTGCTGCTGTCCCCCTCTGTTGTGCTGCTATCCCACTCCAGTATTCCTCCGTGTCCCCCCTCCGTTCTGCTGTCCCTCTCCATGTCCTCCTCCTTCCTTTTCTGTGATCACTGACTCTGTCCATTCACATAACTGAAACATTGTAACCTGTAAATACGATGTCTCAGTTTATGAATGGAGAGGAGCCGCTGTCGTCTCTCCATTTATTTTCAGTGCAGCTGAGGCTGCAGAGAAATGAACTGGGGAATCTCTATCCTCTGTCTCTTTCTCTGTCTCAAGGGGGAGATTTCAGGGGTCTATTAAGACCCCTGATATCTCACAAAGCCCCCCCAACAGGGCTGATTTAAAAAAAAAGTATTGCAATAAATAATAAAAAAAAAATGATTGTAAAAAATAATAAAAATTAAAATAAAAAAGAACACAGACACCATCCACCCCCCCCCCCCCCCTAAAAAAAATTGTAAAAAAAACCCCAAAGAAATACTGTCACATGACATTAAAAAAAATGTATCTGTATCGGCGAGTACTTGAAAAAAGTATCGGGACAACCCTAATGTTCATATTGTTTTTTTTTTTTCTTTTTTTTTCTAGAGTGTTTTTTTTTATTTTAACGTCTAGATCTTTAACATTTAAGGAGAAAAAAAGTACTTAATTTTGGGGATTTTTAAAGTCAAAGGGCATTTAAAAAGGAAGATGAACAAAAGTCACATCTGATAGGATGAACTAATGGCACCTCTGAGGCTTTTATTATTCTGTGTCTATAATGTGCATTTATTCATCAATCTATAGGATGAAGAGAGGACAGAACTGTTCCGGTGTTTCAGGCAGGTGATGGATTCGCTATCCTGGCTGTTTAGCGGTCACGTGCAGCTGACACAAAACGGTAAACCGCATAAAGTACATCTGTCTGACTCTCATGATAGCAAAGGATGACCCGGACTTACCATGACCCGTGTGTGTCATTTCAGTCTTCAGACAGGAACACTTCTTGCAGCTGCTGATGACGGATGATGTGGAGACGGGGACCTCTGTGATGTCGGTTCTACAGAATATTCTGAGAGCAAACAGGTAGCCATTACCTCATTGCACTAATATAGCCATATATAGATAGATTATGTGTGCTCCTCTATAGGAGATTAAAAAATGAGTCGCAGTATGCGAGGCCCTGCCACTGTGAGAATAGAAGTAAAAGTGATCCAGGGTCACTTTTAGAGTGCAGAGTGCTGAGCTCTGGAATAACGATTTTGGGCTTTCTCTGGGTTTTGGTAAAAGTGACCCAGCTTTCTCTGGGTTTTGGTATTCCTGGATTGGGTTCTGGAGTTTGGAGACTTCAAAGAGCTTTGGGAAGGAAGAACTCCAACCCAGTGTCCAGGTCTTGCCAGAGACCAGCAGGGTTTGTGTACAGATGCCTGTATAATGACAGGCTTAGGCATAGTTCAGGGTTCCCATTAGGAGAGAGATGTGCTCTGCTCAAAAGACAGTACTCCTTGCTGGATTTAGAAGGTTGTATGTCGAGGGGGCTGAGCGAGTCGAAATCCTTTATCGAGGGGTCAGGGTGGGGGTCTGTGTAGCAGTGGCCTGCGACTAAATAGACAGAGTCCGGAGAGCTGAGAGAACCAGGAAAGCTGGGTGAGCTGAGAGAGGGGCACAGGAACACAGAGGTACTATGCAATTGCTGGATGCACAGCACTGTGCATCCAGCAATTCCTTTCCTGCTTAGCAACGCACAGCCATGCCGTGGCCCATGTTATCATTTGTCAGTCAAGCAGTTCTAGCAGAGTTTCAGTGTTTGCATCTGACTGGCTGCTGTGTGCACTGCGGTTGCTGGTGGGGCCCAGGCCTGGTATAGGAGGACTGGCCGTACCCCCCCGCTTTTGTGAGAAAATATAATTCATGAGCACCCCCTTCCCCCAGGCACAATAAACTATACTTATAGAGCTTATGACGTCACAAAAAAGTATTTTTAATTAAAAGTAAGGCATTTTTAACTTTTTACACATTTTTATTGCACATAGTAAGAAAGTGAGATAAAAGATCAAAATTGAGCAATGTCTTGGAGTTCAGCTTTAATCCCCCTATCCCTGTAACATAAGTGGCTTTAATCACCTGTGTGCCAAAAACACCACATGTTCCCCAAAAACACCACATGTTCCCCATAATAAGAACCTAATGCACCGTTTACCACTGTTATGGAAATTTCTGGTTGAGACACTAAAGATAAAATTAAAGTGATTGTAAAGGCAAAGGGTTTTTTTATCTTAATGCATTCTCTGCGATAAGATAAAAAAACCTTCTTTGTGCAGCAGCCCCCTCAGCCCCCCCTAATACTTGCCTGAGCCCCATCTCTGTCCAGCGATGTGCAAGAATGCCTCGGCTGTCCGGGATTCTCCTCCTGATTGGCTGCGCCATTGGCTCACGCTGCTGTCAGCCAATCAGGAGGGGAGGGGGGCAGGGCTGAACTGTGGCTCTGTGTCTGAATGGATACACGGAGCTGTTGCTCGGCTCGGGTGCCCCAATTGCAAGCTGCTTGCTGTGGGGGCACTTGACAGGAGGGAGGAGCCAGGATCTCCAGCCAGGGACCTGAGAAGAGGAGGATCAGGGCTGCTCTGTGCACAGAGCAGGCAAGTATAACAAGTTTGTTATTTTAATAGAAAAAAACAAGACTTTACAATCCCTTTAACTCTGCGTATGTGGGAACGGATTCACAGGACGCAAGTTCTGTGTTTTAAAGTATCCCTTCGGACACTACCATGCACCTCTCACCCAGCTTGCCCACAAGAAGTCAATGTAGGGAAATGCAGAGGATTCTACACACACACACACACACACACACACACACACACACTACAATGAAAGTCCATGTCAACCACAAAATACCCAAACCATGGCGTACCCGGCTCAGCACGGGTCATCTTCATGTCAGGGTGAAGTTTGCAGAAAATGATCTTTTATCACTTGCATTACTGAGAAACCAAGAGAAATGGAGAGAGAAGGATTTTTGAGAAAATCTCCTCCAGTCATAACCCCCCAAATCCAGACTGAACCCCCATTCTTGTGTTTTGCAGTGTTCTCCCAAATCAGGTCCCAGAAGACACGCTGCACCCCATATTGGATGAACTAATTTACAAGCTTTCGGCATCGTCCAATCCCGTCATTGGGAATGCTGCTACACGATCGCTGCTTCTCATACTGGAGTCCAGTCCGAATATTGTGCAGATGGTGGGCACTCGCTATAAAGGTACTTCGTCAGAATTCCTTCCTGCTTTGGATACAGTGACAGAAAAATTCTACAACCTAATCTGGGGAATTCATAAATGTTGTCTACAGGACTCTTTAGAATTCTTTCGTGCCTCCACATGAAAATTGGTGCCGGCAACAATTTCATGTACCTGACATGTAAATAAATTTATCGGAGGGGCGGCACTGAGGTTGAAGTGTCTATACTCTCCTGTACTCAGTGCATGTTCAGCAGTAGCATAGCCTCATTGGTTAAGACAGTTAAAAGCGTTGTCACGGAACGTCCCACACTCCGCTTGAGTGCTTCCGTCAGTATACCACTTCCTCCCAGTCTGGATATAGATATCTGATATTCCAACCGCTCATAAGCACAAAACAAGGCGACACTTGTTTCACTGCTAACATGGACTGTTTTATTATCACACATGGACACAACAGATAAAATAACTCAGAGACTCTTCCCCCCCACCCTTGGAAAAGAGGGCGGGTTAAACTGTCCAAAGACAATGGACACACAGGTCAAACTTCTCCTCAGTAAACAGTCTTATCAGCAGGGGGTCTGCTGGAGGAATACCCCCTCCCTCCACAGGGACATACATCCCAAATGATCACAGCAAAGAGTCCACAACAGAATGAGAGAACATACAATATATACATATATACATGACTGAGTCCGACTAGTACAGTTCAGACTGGATTTCTCATTCACCTCACAAAGAGTATTGTTCCCTTGAAAATCCAGGGCCCATAATCAAAAGGCAAGAGCCTTGCATTCAGTCCTCTCCAACAGCCTCTCTCCCGGCTAGGTCTGTCACATTTCTCCCCTTTCGGCAGGAGACTAACACAGGAGGAGACCCCAGACGGGTTGACTCCGAAGTTAGTCCATAGTTCCAGTCCTCTACTCCTGGTACCCACACAGTACCCCAAACAAATTGTTCCAAACAGAGTATTACTCACCCAGCCAACCTCTGCCTCTCTCAGAGAACATATCCGCTGCTGGGGAGAGGCCTGGACTGGCCCTTCTTCCTGGAGTCCTTTCTGCCGCTGGAGAGAAGACAGGGGGACTGGGATCACTCCATCATGCTGTTGGGGATCTTGGCAGACTGCCCAGCATCCCTGGGGTATACAGGTGGGGACTGAAGCCCCATCCACCGACACCAGATCAAGCTGCAGTTGTGAGGTGATGACTACATTCTCTCCTTGGAGGGGAGAAATGTGACAGACCTAGCCGGGACAGAGGCTGTTGGAGAGGACTGAATGCAAGGCTCTTGCCTTTTGATTATGGGCCCTGGATTTTCAAGGGAACAATACTCTTTGTGAGGTGAATGAGAAATCCAGTCTGAACTGTACTAGTCGGACTCAGTCATGTATATATTGTATGTTGTCTCATTCTGTTGTGGACTCTTTGCTGTGATCATTTGGGATGCGTGTCCCTGTGGAGGGAGGGGGTATTCCTCCAGCAGCCCCCCTGCTGATAAGACTGTTTACTGAGGAGAAGTCACAAGCGTCATAGCAACCTATGACAAATCTTTGGCCTCATTCACTTGCTGGCTGGGAGATTCCTGTCGGTACCCAAAAATGGCCATTGCCATGTGTGGATAAGGATGTCAGCAGGCATCCTTCACCCCTTTGCTTTCATTCTGCTGTGAGCTGGGATATCTCCTGGAAGGCAGCTGATTGGGGCTGGGAATGCGTCATCGGTTGCTAGGAAGCCTGCAGCTGCTAGCTGTCCTGTCAACCACGAACCCCGCACCCCAGCACAAAATGCCCCACACTGAGCACTGGCATCTCTCTGTACACCACCTCAGAGTTTGTCTTAAATACCGCCAGTTTGCTTATCAGCGGTGCTTCTTTTGAATTTGTTGCAACCATAGTGACTGATTCTTAAAGTGGTGGAAATAAGAACTACCTCAATCTGGCGCACGTGGCAGATTTTCTAACAAAACTGTTGCAAGGCGTCTCTGAATTAAATGGGGGTTATTTTAAAGGGGCCAGAAAAGTGTTGTAACTGCTGTAATGATAATGAATTCCTCCTCAATATACGAGCGCTGTACCAAAAGCAATGCAAAAATAGTAGCTCTTCCTATATAGTAAGGCAAGCCATAGAGTAGGTCTTTGTCTTTTTTTTTTTTTTTTTCTTCCACCACAGGTTGAATGAAAAGAAATGACTTGATTCCCCTAACAACACAGTCCGTGTTGACGAGGGATTCCCCCCTGTAGCACTATTGTATTCTACCGATGGGGAGCCGACAGAACACAATGATTAGTGTTGCTGGCTGTAATCATTCGGGAAAACCCAGGCGGGCTGGTTGTACACAAGTCGATCTATTGATAACCAGGGTGCCCATACATGGATTGAACTTTGGCCGGCCATGGATTGAACCTGCTGAACCGGCCAAATTTTGATCCATGTATGGTCAGCTTAAAGTAGTAGTAAACCCAAACATTAAAATAAAAAAGCGGTCTCTTCTTTCATATTGACCAAACCCCCCCCCCCCGCGCGCCTGTCAGCGGTAATGCGATCTTAACTGTGCAGATCAGACCACATTTACGGCCGTGGCAAAGTGACCTCAATGTGCACGTGCGCTCGCTTGAAAGGCCGGGAAGGAAGACCGGGTTAACATGGAATCATGGAAGGGCCGGGGACCAGGGAGAGCCACGATAGCCCAGCGTTGGATACTGGTACATTATGACTTAAAGCGGAGGTCCAGGCACAAAGAGAATTCTGTCTCAAACAAAATGAGCATCCCACCCCTCATGTCACCGCGGTGAGGTCCGTCACTTCCGCGGTTGGCATCCGGTCCTCCTCCTTTCCCCCGCTGCCTTCTGAGACATGTGTGGGTCCCAAAAGACTACGGGACCATTCAGAAAGAGCCACACGACTCGCATGTGCGCAGTAGGAAACAGGAAACAGGCCTAAAAGGCTTCACTGCCGGTTTCCCTTCCTTGCAATGCAGGTGGCTGCACCTGAAGCTGAAGAACGGATCGGTTTGGGGTGCCGACTTTGCGGGATCCCTGGACAGGTAAGTGTCCTTATATTAACAGTCAGCATTTGTAGCTGCTGACTTTTAATTTTTTTTTCCCCAGGCTGGAACTCCACTTTGAACCTGTAGGGAGGCACTTTTTTTATTTTATTAAAGTGGAACTTTACCATGACAACTTGAAAAAAATAGAATGTTCTTTAGCAAGGAATATGCAGTCCACATTATTAATTATGCTACCAATTGGTGTGTGCTGTAAAGTGCCTCCAGCATTTCTCCTGTTTCTTCTTGCTGGAGCTGGCCATTTTGCTGAAGCCCAGGGCCCCTGAACAGCAGTAAATCATAAAGGGAAATAAGCCCATCGATTTAAGTCTCAAAAAACATAACTGATCACATGTGCAGCACCATGGCAGTTGCAGATCAAACAGAAGCAGCTTCCTTGGCTGTAAAGGATAGGAGGGTCTCATTTCACTCCGGCAATGCCTAAAAATAGAGAGCAACTGAGCATGTGCAGAGCAGGGTGAGACAGTGTATTACTGGATTTTAAACAGTATAGGCACTTATTTTTAATATTTTGCACAGCTATACCTGCAAAAGGGGCCGGCCTGAATTCATCTAGCAGGACTTAATTTTCTGACTAAAGTTCCACTTTAAGAGACTTTACTGCCGCTTTAACTCTTCTTCTTCCTCTTTATTTCATGGCAGGAAAATCATGCATTCCAAGCAGAGGCAACATGCCGTCATTGATTTCTTGATGAAGGAGGGGTGCAGGCTGTCCGACATCCACAGAAGGTAGACTTGTGGGGTTTGTCGTCAGTGCTGGTTTTTCCTTCTTCAAACGTCTTGATCCATCTGTGCACATTGCTTAGGTCAATGGTGTCATCTCCATAAACCTTCTGTAGCCTTCTGTCGATGTCGAGCAACCTGCACACCTTCTTCACCAAGAACTCAATGACGGCACATTGCTTCTGCTTGGAATACATTGTTTACCTGCAATGAAAATGAAGTGGAAGAACAGTTACTATACAGCAGGGGTCTCCAAACTTTCCAAACAGGGGGCCAGTTTATTGTCCCTCAGACTTTAGGGGGGCCGGACTGTGGCCATTGGGAGTATAGAAGGTCCCAACATCAGTGCGAATAAACAGTGCCCTGTCTTTGGTGTCAGTGAGAGGAATTGTGCTCCTTCGCTGGTGTTGGTGGGAGGAGTTGTGCCCCCTCGTTGGTGTCAGTGGGAGGAATTGTACCCCATCACTGGTGTCTTTTTGCCGAATTGTTAGTGTCATTGGGAGGAATTGTGCCCCATTGTTAGTGTCATTGGGAGGAATTGTGCCCCTTCAATGGTCTTAGTGGGGGGAGTGGGGAAGTAAAGTGTTTGTTAACCCAAAAAAATAAAAAATGGATCCTGCTCCTTTAAAGCATGTTATATGACACAGTGCTTGTCCTGTGTCATTTGGCCCATTGTAACACCTAAAAAACCTGGCTGATCCTGCCAGTTTCTCCCCACCCCTCTGTAAACTGACCACGGTGTATTATGGCTGCTGAGCCCTGACACCGTGATCAGTTTACATGCCTCTGTCATCAGCAGCCTGCTATCTGCTCTCTT